>APFE030668457.1:108589-132723 GCA_000404065.3 Pinus taeda | reverse complement strand
TGAAACTGCTTGACCTGCCGAGGGTAAATCCATTTTAAGGGAACTACTTGTTCCCTTGTAGAAAAAATTTAAACCCCCCCACACAAATTTATATGTATAATAATGGGTGAATTCCCATGGCATAAAGAAAACTATATACGCTATTTTTTCAATAATATAATATAGATAGATATATGTTTTGGCTATTCTTTCTCTAAAATATACAATTTTGTTAAATCTTGACAAAATTTTCACCAAGTTATAAAGTACTTTAAATTCTTGGCTAATCTTCTTAAAAAATGAGAAAAATTTGTAAAATATTGGTGCTTCTTTGATAATGTATAGAAATTTATATAATGATAAGAAAAATATTTAGTTAAACTATAATATACTAATTTTCTATGTTTGGGAAAAGAAAAATCATGGGTAATGTTGCTCTAGGTTCTTATTATACACTATTGCAAATATTATTGCATGTTTTTATCATGTTTTACTGCAAAGTTTTATTACATCCCAAGGGGAAACTAGTTGGAGAGACACCCCCAAAGGTGTGTGATGTTGAATTAAATTAATCTAAATCTAAATTAAGTATGCAAATATACAAATCTAAATCTAAATATATTTAGTAAGAACTTTATTACTAACCAAATGGAAAATATATTTACTAATCTAAATATAATTACTAGCTAAATCATCAACAAGTTTTCATAATATAAAATTGTGTTTATTAGTTAAGAATTGGAGATATATATATATATATATATATATATATATATATATATATATATATACTATATAGCAAATGAATGTTTCAGAATTTGGAATATTGAGCATATAAAATACTAAAAATAAATAAAGTATGAGAAGGTACAAATCTAAATTTAAATATCTTTAGTAATAAATTTATTACTGACCAAATATATTTACTAATCTAAATATGTTTACTAACTAATTAACATAAATTCTTATAAAATTGTGTTTATTAGTGGAGAGTTGGACTTATGTATATGCATAAAGAAAATAAATGTTTCTAGATTTGGATCTAAGTGTATATAGTAAGAAAAGAAATTAAGTATGGAAATATACATAAATATAAATCCAAATATATTTAGTAAAAAAATTATTACTAACCAATTTACCATTTATTACTAACTAAATATATCTACTAATCTAAATATATTTACTAAGCAATTAACATAACTGTTAGCATTGATAATTTTTCATGATATAAAAATGTGTTAATTAGTGGAGAGTTGGACTTATGTATATACATAAAGAAAATGAATGTTTTAAGATTTGAATTTGAGCATATGTAGTAAGAAAAATAAATTAAATATGAGAATATGCAAATATAAATCTAATATAAATCTAAATATATCTAGTAAAAAGTTTACTACTAACCAAAAATATTTACTGATCAATTAATCATTTATTACTAACAAAATGTATTTACTAATCTAAATATATTTAGTAACCAATTAACATAATTATTAGCATTGCCAAGTTTTAATAATATAAAATTATGTTTATTAGTCCAGAGTTGGACTTATGTATATATAAAAAGAAAATGAATGTTTCAAGATTTGAATTTGAGCATATGCAGTAAGGAAATAAATTAATTATGAGAAGATACAAATCTAAATATAAATATATTTTGTAAAAAATATATTACAAACCAAATATATTTACCAACCAATTAACCATTTATTACTAACCAAAAATATTTACTAATATAAATATATATACTAATCAATTAACATAACTATTAGCATCCCCAAGTTTTCATGATATAAAACTATGTTTATTAGTCGAGAGTTGGACTTATGTATATATGTAAAGCAAATGACTATTTCAAGATTTGAATCTAAGCGTATGCACATGTAGTAAGAAAAAATTTCAAAGGCATGGGAAAACCCTTCTCATGTTTCCTTATTCATTGCATTCCATTATAATCATACATGCTACAATATGGTGAAATTAGGTAGTAATAGTAATCACTTTAGTTCCGGTGAATGTTGCTACAACACAAATGGACTTCACTGCTTTGAGTAAGCTATTCACCTTAACTATTCGTATTAGAACATGATATTATAGTTAGTTTTATTTTGATTTGTTTATCATGTAAAATTTTCCAATAAACTTGGGTTTGTGTGTACATTGCAAAGCAAGGTACGTATTTCTATATTTTTTCTTTATAAATACAAGTTATTCTCCATCTACTTTTTTATCTATGTTTTCTTCCTCTCTATTTCTTTTTTATCTAGATTTTTCTCCTATGTCGTTGTTTCTTTAGTTGAATATTGAATGGATTTGAATTTGCTGGATCTTGTAAACATTACAAATAAGTAGGTAATCCCTTCAATATATTCTTATCTACCCTCTTTTTTGAATTGTGGTGAACAAGAAAAGAGATCGAATCCACTAGACTAGAGAATTGCTACTCAATAGACACACTTGATGATAAAACAACAATTTATTTTTTTCGGATATCATGGCTTTTAATCTGTGATGGGTAGAGATAATCAAACATACTTATTTTTATTACCAAAACCCAGTACTTTTATAAACAAAAATTGTTATGGTTCCCAAAAATTAGAAATAAAATATAAGAGGAAAAGGGAGAGCACACAAGAGGAATTGGAATGCAGAACAGATACATAGAGTTACCTTTACCACTTTGTTCTGAGTCTTGACATTTTAATTTAAATTCCACTACTTTTTTAACAACCCTATACTATTGTGTGTTGAGTCTTTACTTCTTAACTCAAATTCCACAACTCTGTGAACAACTATCGAGCCTTATATATGATTGTGACTAAATAGATGCAAACTTCAAAGATGTAAAGAACACTATTGGATCTTTAAATAGACATGAAAATAAGACTCTTGAATTTTTAAATAGAGATGAATTAATCTTTTGTGAAAATTTGTTCCAAAAAATGGGGGTCATTTTCTCCAAATTAATCCCAATACCATGAAATGAGGGCCAATGAAAGCAAAAAAATTATTTTTCACCAAATGGGGAAGGTGAAATAGCTATCATAAATACATATTCTTGTAATTTATAGTTAATGGAAGGTTGCAACACCTAATTTCAAGGGATAAATTTACTTCTTTCACCTCTGCGTTAAAATTAGGTGGGTTAACCTCGATATCTAAATTTTTTTATAAAATAAAATTGAGGCGATTTCTAATAATGTGCTATGATACAAAAAAAATTCACTTGATAAAAATTTAAAACTCTTTGATTTCACCCAAGGGTGAAAATTCACCCTTGAAGTTTTCTATGTTGTTTTGCATAGAATGCAAAGTCTAATGTGAGCCCCATGTAGAATGCTAAGTAGAGCTTAGCTCTTTTCCTGAACATCATGACTACTACCCAGGCATAGAAATTAAATTCCACCCCTCCTCTTAAAAATATCGAAGCATTAGTCGCTTTACGAAAGGCCATGGAAGAAAATGTTATTAAATATATGAAGAAAACAAGGGATAAGATCTATCAACCAAGGTACCTGTTATGCTCCTCTACTAATAGGTGTCATATTTCATGATTATCTTGATGAGCTCTGTAATATGTTCATACCTTTTCTTGTTGCAAAGGTTTTCCATATTTTCAAGAAAATCAAAAAATTTAAAAAAATGTTAAGAGGGTATACCCTAAAAGAAAAATCAAAGGGTAAAAAGAATAAAATGGTCAAAAAAGTGAAAGAAATGAACCCCAAACAAAGAAAGACCAACAAAGTGGGCAAGTCTAAATGCCACTACTTTTCCATTTTCTGTAATAAACAATTGTGTGCAGCTTGTAACTTATGCCACAATTGATGAATAGTCAAACAGCTTAAGCTTGGCTAGTTCATATTTGAATTTCATGTTTCAGAGATATAGAATAAAATTTGACCAAACAATGTAATCTTGGGAGATAAGTAGATAGGTAGAGTAAATAAAAAAGAGCTCAACAGTGTAATACGAGCCCTTGGATGTAATAAGTGCAGACTTAGGTAGGTTTTCTATGTAAAGAAAAAGAAGATTGATAAGGGTTTGCCAATCTAAGTGCACCCAAATAAAGAAGGAAAAATGCTAGGCTAAAGTAAGTAGGGTAGGTAGATGGTGTTGCAGAATGATACTTGTGATGGATCATGTCTCTAAATGTGTTAATTTTCACTTTTATCACAAGTGCAAGGCAGAAATTACACTTGATGCAATTCAAGCAAGACAAGGTCAAATAACTAACTTCCATTCACATTTTCTCTAAAGATTTCACTAATTCCCCCTAAAGTATTAAGGTCTTTGAAAATTAAAGGGGCTCAAAACATTTCTCTGACTTCTGGAGGGACTGGACCCTCGGTCCAATAATTCGAAAAAGCCTAAGTACCTAGTATCATCCATAAACCATTCATTTCATTTCATAAAGTTTTTCCTAAGTAAAATCCTATTTTACTTAGGAATAATGCACAATATCACTTAAAAACCCATTTTTCCACTTTAAAGCCTAAGTTTAAATGTAAATCTCTAACATTTACTTAGTGCTCATTCTCATTTTTTATCATATTAACTGTTAACCCATATTATATAAATCTATAAAAGAATTCCCCTTCCCGTATTATTTAATTATACATAAATCCCCACATTATTATATAATCCCACTCCGGATAAATATAACCATAAACACTGTTTAAAAGGGATTAGTGGGTTTATTCAAAATTCATTAATAACCTACATCCCCGCTTCTTAATCGAGATTAGTTAACCCTCTTGGTTAATTAGTAACCTCCCCTCATCCAATCACAATCCCCTCCATACAATTAATAAATGTTTAATTCAGTTGAGCCCGCCACAGTAAAGCCCTGCCATATCCCTTGCCCGTCCGTCGTCTAATCTTACCCCCACCATCCAATGATCAATATTAATATCACACCCCCCCTTGTGATTGCACTTTAACTTGCGATCACCAGGTGGTTTTCCGCCCGTACCTCCGACACGCGTCGTGCAGTCTATATGGTCGATCACCCCCGGCCCAAAATCGCCCAGCCTCAAAAGCAGTGTGATCATGTACTGCTTACTTCCCTACACAAACAAAAAAACGTCACATCTTCCCTTGCGTCATCCACCCGATAAATCCAAAAAACCCCGCCAACCTCAGTTTTGTTAAATAAATGAACAAAATGTCATTTTCACTATAACATGCGGCAACTGTGTTCCCATGCAAAACATCGTCCAAGTCAACTGCTAATCTCTCCAACCGCTACCATCTCAATAAATTCACAGTAACTCATCCTGGGACCTATCACCCAACCTGCCATTGCACTATTCATTTCCTTGATACAGGTATTTATCCAGTCTACCCTGTAACCCTGTAATTTCGGTTTTCTACTGAAAATTCTACAAAAGAGGGCCAAATTCAATTCTAGAACAGTCTGTGGTTTCCATAAGAAATCCCGAAACCTGTTGTTTGGGCTATTTTCTCATAGAAAGTCTAAATTCCATTTTAAATCCACAAGAACCAAAAATGGAAACCCTTATAGCTCTGAATGTCGCACCCATGAACGCTCCTCACAAAGACTTAGATTATCTACCTCTGGATGATAAATACTTTTAGATAAAAGACCTATTTGGTGATAAAAACCATCTTCAGGTCTTCTACAAACACAGAGATTGTAATCTGAATAAGTCTAACATTATTGTACTGCGGGAATCTAACCTTCCCATGCATTTCCTCCCCTCAGTCCATGTTTTCCCAGACATAATTCATAAATGTTGTGCTAATTATGATCCTATCCATAGAGTTGCTATGTCCCCAAGCCAAACTATCTTTTTTCCCATAACTGCTAAATCCATCAATGAAATGTTGCAATTCCATTCCAGTCATCCCCTCACTCCTATTTCCATGGGATATTTACTCGAAAAGGCATCTCAGTTGTCCCAATTAGAAGTAAGCCATATTGGTCAAACCTTCATGTTACCAAAGCACCAGCCCAAAGGTCCACCTCCTTATCTGCAGACTTTCTTCACTAAAACTGGAAGACTCATTGTTGATATGATATCCCTGATTATGGGATTTAACACTAGTGAATTTTTTTATGATATCACCGTAGTTTTATTATCAATCTTTACTCCAGTACAACCCCCTGCTGTCAGATATGACTATGCCACTTATATTTCCAACAAAATTCATGATCAATTCTTGAATTTGGAAAGGGAAGGAGTTTTCAAATACACCTCTTTCATATATCATCTTATGTTATATTATCAATCAAATAACTTTCCTTTCCCTATATAGAATCTTGACACCAAAGGAAATCCAAGGTTTGTTATCTTTTGAAGTCCAATATTTCATGATACCATTGATTCCCCTTACACTTATAATGAATTCATTAACCTATTTGTACATCTAGCAACCACTCTGTTGATAGGAGTTTCCCCTCTTGGGATCAATGGTGACATGAAGAAGATTCTCTAGCTCTCTAAGCAATACATGATAGGTGACTGGTACCTATATAAAAATCACATAGAAATCAGGATGTATGGGTGTGAACTTTGCCCTTTTAAGTTAACCAAGTATGTTCCCATGAGATTATTTGCATTGGAGTATTTCAGGCAGATCATAAATGTAGGTTTAGTCCATTTTTGTGGTGCCAAGAAGAAATCTCAGCTAAGAGTTAAGAATTAGCTTGGCCCTTTTGTCATCAACACTAGGGATGCATGGAAAGAAGCTGAAAAATCTTAGAATATCACCTTGGACTATGAAAGAGTTTTAGGTGGGTACCTTATGACCCCAAAAGTTTTATATGTGACAGAAGGACAAAGAACAGGTTGTCCTCATATATTCACCATAGGATCCCAGAAATTGAGCAGTTTGAAAACTTGGATGAATGCATAGAGGGGAGCCTAATACAAGATGTTAGTGAGTAGGAAAATATGGAAAATGCTATGAGAGATCTTGAAAATACCCTTGACCTAGATTCTTTTGGGTAGGTACCATCCCAGCTATCTCAAAAATCAGCAAGTAGTGCATCCATTGCTAGAACCTCTGAACAACCTCCACAAGAAGTCAATATACTAGCCATAGGAACATCCAAAGGCAAGGAAGTGGTGACCACAGAACAACCTACAATGACAGATTAGCCTGGAATGTCCAAAGAACAGGGTCAAGTGCCAACTCCTCTAGCCCAAACCCATGCAACAGAAATTCCAGCTTTGCAAACTCCTCTAAATGAGGAAAGAAATAAGAAGAGGGACAGAGAAACTACTACCCCTGCCAGTGGACCTACAGGACAACCTGGAGCAAAGAGGAAAAGACTGAATCCTCTTTCAAAAGAGGAAATTATTGAAGAAACAATAGATAGTCAAAGAGTTGAAAGAGCAACTAGCCAGCAAACTTCCCTATTGGGAGGAACATCCACTAGCTCACAAAGATAGGAGCTAGAAAGACAACACAGTGCAGAAGTATCATCCACCAGGCCACAAAGTAAAGAGGCCTTAGACATCAAGAAGGCATTCATAGAAATAAAGGCCAAAAATGATCCAATAAGACTTCAAATTTACAATCAGTATTTGAAAATGGCCCCCACAAATTAGCAGATATTAATGTCAGCCTATGAAATTCAAGAAGGCAAGATGATAATGAGCTACTTCAAGCGAAAGGTACAACAACCTCAAATAGTAGCAGATTATATCAGGACAAATCTGGAAGTCTTGGCAAAGGATATCAATCCTTTGGATCATATTGAACTTCATAAGCAAACTAGAGAAATGGTTTATTCTACCTTAACGAGTAAAGCATTGATAGCTCATAGGCTACAAAATTCTTTCCATAATACAACTTCCCAGCTAAACTGAGAAAAAGCCTCCTCCCTGGCCAAGGATAACAGAATAAAATCATTAGAATAAATTATCATTGGATTGGGACATGGTTCTAAAGATGTGAAAGGTGTAGAAGCACTAATCAAGAAGAAAGAAGAAGACATTGCTGCCTTGAGGAAGCAGGTAAAGCTGCCTCCTTCAAGGCATCCATAGACTGTTGAGGTTATAAAGCAGAAATCCGAAGAAGAGATGATGGATCTCCTCTTGAAACTCAATGAAAGATTGAATGATACAGAGCAGGCATCAGAAAAAGCACTGAAGGACAAGCAGGGAGAGTCGACCTCTCGGCCTCTTGATGTAATTCCCATAGTCTCAACAATAGTCCCTTCCACAGTTGGAACAACATTAGCTCCAAACATCCCAGTAGCCACAGCAGAGTTGGTCACAGGCACAGGTACAGCATCAGCAGGAACAACACCAGGCAGCAATGCCAATTTGAGCACAGAAGAGCTGGTAAAGGCAATGGAAGACATGAGACTACAAGTCTCAAAATTAAAACAAGTAAAAGAAAAGTTGGCTAAAATGGAAACAAATTATAATATTTCAAAGATAAACTTTGTGGAAAAAACAAGGGAGATCAAAGCATTAGAAAATAAAGTAAAATCATTAGAAAAAGATCTCACTTTTGACAAACCTCTAGCAGAGATCAAAAAAATTCTTTGGGCCAGCATCACTCAAGCTATAAATGATGTTTGGCCATCCATTCAAGTGATCTTTGAACAGATTGATCTAGTGAAAGCATCGTAGGGAGAAATTCAAAATACAAGAGCTTTGTTAGGACAAATGCCAGATGAAGCAAACTGACTTATACACTTTTTGAATAACAAAAATAAGGAACAACTGGAAGAACTCGGCATCTCAGATAGGACAGAAACTATTTTGGAAATCAAAAGGGTGCTAACTAAGAAAACTTTGATGCAGAATTTAGAGAGAAGATGTCAAGATATGCAGGTGGAAATTAATTCTTCTATGGATAAATTCACTATTTTGTAAAATAAAGGGCTACAAAGTCCAATGGTGATTAATGACAGATTAATGAAACATATAGATTATATGGACAAATTGAATAAGTATGCTGGCAATCAAACTGGTTCATCAATAAGTGCATAAGGAATAAAAGCACTCCCCACAGGCTGAGTTCTCTATGACAATTTAGAGAACTTATTCTATGTTGAACATGAGATAAAGCACTTGTTCACAATCCAACCTACGTTTTTTAGATATACAAAAACTAATGAGACTTTGAGGAAACTTTAGAAATATAGATTGCCAGAGCAAAAATGGTGGGAAGACATGTTGGAAATTTTGTAAATTTATCCATATTTAAATGTAAATTTTGAGCTATTTACCATAGTAATATGAACAAATATGAACAGGGATCAAACAGGTCGAAGTGTATCAGAACAGGTAAAGAGTATCAGTCAAAATAGGGCAGCCAACACAGAGTTACTAAAGAAGATAGCAGCAAGCCAAATCATAGGGCCTGCCTCCAGCACACCTAGTAAGAATAGGAACAACACAACATTAGTTTACCTTTCTCCTATCTTCGAGACTAGTCTCTATTTTCTTGTAACTTATTCTTAGTCATCTTAGAATATATCTCACTATGTTATGAGATATTTGTTGTATAATTTTTTGTATAAATACCCCCTCAATTGGAGTATTGATGGTGGATTTCTTAGACATTGCTTTAATATTGATTATTTTGGAATAAAGTGTTGTTGGACCAACTTTTGTATGGCTTGCTAGATGAAGAATTGAAGCAAAGGGCTTTCCACAGATTTCTTGAATCAAACACTAGATCAATAACTCCTCTATACTTTATGTTTTAAAGTCTTCCTTGTGTCTTATATCATCTATGTTTCATATCTGAATGATAAACGAAAAAGAGTAATTCAAAATATGCTTGATTGCACTCTGTTTTCAATCGTTATTATTCTCTATGTTTTTCTTCTGAATTAGAATAAACAATGAAATCTTAATTGCTCATGTTTTCTAGTTCTTTCATATTGGTTATTTATTAAAGAATACTTAACTGTTCTTTATTAGTAATCATTCAAGTTCCCTCTTGAGATAGGCTGAAGGATTCTTAACTTCCCTTCACCCAATTTGAACCCATTCCATCTATCCCAAGTCTTTATTTGTTCCCTATTTGACCATATTTCCCTATGAAACCATCATTTGCTAAGAAACCAACTCCAGTTAAGCCATCCTCTTTGACTCCATTAGCCCAATGGCCATAAGCTAATCAGTCTTGCCCCTTTGCTATTGAATCTCACCACCCAAACTCAAACAAAACTCCCAAACTTCATAACGAGCCTAATATCTTTCAAAACAAAGCTAAACCTTAAAGAGAGAGTCCTCTCTAGATAAATATTGGCTAGATTCTATATCTAAAAGATTGGTTTGTGGTTACCTCGGACCCCTTTCCCCTTCTTACAACTTTTGGGAAAATATGAGTGATAACAGTACCAATATAGATCTTAGCTCATTGGGACTTCTTTCAATGAACCTCTGCCACACGTGCATTCGTGGCATACTAAACAATACCCCTAATTTGACTACTATTGGAAAATGCCTCTAAAAATCACATTAATCAGCCCCCTACTAACACAAACCCAATACACCTTCCCAATTAAAAAAAACCCTACTTTCACTAGATATTGTAGCTATCTATTTTGTCATTAACATTTGTATACCCTTTGATATTTTTTTCATTAACTTTGAGCTCCATTTTTATACCTGCCAATATAAAAACACTTTAACCCCTAATATATGCTAAATATATTATGTCATTTTCCCCTCAATATATATCCCCCAATACGAACCCATGTGGTATGGTATTTTTCCTCGAGTGAAGCCGTCATGACTTAGCCAAAGATCCTACTATCCATATGGGAGAGTGAACTTGTTCATCAACTTCTTAAGTCTAGCTATCTGTTGGGCCATAGATTACTACCCCATTTACTCATTATTCTATCATCTTCATCCTAGGAACATGTCCTTCGATTAGAAAAACCATGTTCCATCAATATCTTTTCAACAATGTCAAATTGATATGGTAGCCTCTACTGTCATTTTCCTCTTAGGAGGCCAAATATATATTAACCTCACATTGATCTAAATATTTTCAGTCTGCATCTATTAATCATCATATTCTTGGAATTAACTAGTCAATGAGTGTCAAATATATGATCTAAGAGGGATTTTATATCTTTCATAGAAGTTGTCTTTTCTTTCTTTAAGAATATTATAATGGATGTTGATCAATATAATAAAGCTTCTTTTTATAACTCCCTCTTTCTCTCATTCTCATAATTCTTCATAGAGTTCACAACAAGGATGAATACTTTTATTCATTTTTCTTTCTTCAGTCCTTTATTACGTACCTTAATTCTCAACACAACCAAGCATGATGCCAATTTTGTTAGTCTAGGATTTATCCTTATAGCAGAAGCATTTTTTCTTGGGGTCCTAAGATCCATCTTCAAATTTTGATAGAGTTTAGTACATACCCTAGAAATCTACTCAAAATTCAATTATGGTTTCAAGATACCTAGCAAAGAAATAACTAGCTAGCAAACTGTAGATATCATACCCAAGAAATAAGAATTCTTAAAGATAATAATCAATTAGGGTTAGGGGGTTTGTCTTTAGGTTTTACTTCCATCTAGGGTTCATAATCCCTAAATAACAACAATCCCTGAATTCTCAAGATTTATAAAATATCTTTAAAAATCTCATAGATACTCTACATAAGTATTTTCAAATAATCACAACAACATAACATAGAAAACATACCTAAAAAAATCTTCTACTACCTTTTGTATTCTCCTTGTTGCGACTCTTATTAGTATAAGATTCTTATGATCTTATGATGCCATAAGATTGATGCATAAAGTGATCTAGATGGCTTGTTGGATGATTGATTTTTAAAAAGTGTCAAAATATTCTTTTATTGATGTGCCTACATGTGCACATTTTAACTACTAACTTTAAACTTGAGAGTTGAGCTACTCCCTCTAGCCATAATAGTTTCACTACATTTTACCTACAATCCTTTTGAGGGAGGTCATCAAAGAAAATATTATAATAAAGTGATAATAAGGCTAGATATACTACGGAAGTCAATAATGCAATGAAAGAAAGGAAATAGAATACTTATCTTTTGTGAATAGTAGCGGCTCCCTCTTGATCTTGAATTGATCTAGACATCATTTAGGTCTTTCCTTATTTTAACTGCTCATACTAGGGACTTTGACCAAAACTCTAGGAAATCTCTATTTTCAAACTATATTAGGCTCAGAAAACCTAGAAAACAAAAACCTCAAATGATCAAGGAAGGACATAATCTAATGTTACAACTAGAATCAATAATGATCTTATAAGGGGTTTGTCACAAAACCTATAGTGAAAGGCCTAAACATAATTATATACAAGGGATCTGATACACTAGTAATCCCTAAGAATTCAAGTCTCTTGTTGATCAATAGTACAAACCTTTGACATCAAAACCTTATCCTTTAACAATCTTTGATGGTTCACCCGTATCAGCAACAATAGCATGATATCTTTCTCTCTTCTTGTTATCATTTGATTTTTTGGGACATTCGTTTCTATAGTACCCAAATTTATGACATTGGAAACATTGAAATTTTCATAGGTCAATCTTCTTGTGATGATTTCTCTTCGAACCTTTATCAATTTTCTTATTTGCTCCTTTCTTCTTGAAACAAGTTGAATAAGAATTGGAGATAACATTTTATTATTCTTGATTTCCTCCTATTAGAGAAATCCGAGCTTCTTCTTGAGTACATGCATACCATAATTCTTTAAAAGATGGCGCTTCTTTCCAACTATTAATACTAACAACAAAATAGTTCCAAGACTTGGGTAATCCTAGTATGGTTGATATTGCAAGTTCCTTATCAGGGATTATTTCATCAATTTCTTGGAGTTCATCTCTTAAATGGGATATTCTCACAAAATATGAAAATATAGTGTCATCTTTTGTCATCTTGATAGTTTGAAGTTCATTCATTAAGCTTGCTACGTGGCCAATATTTTCATTGTAAATAATTTGGAGAGAGATTCATAGATTTTATTTGAGGTGTATTGAGAGGATATGTAGGGAATCTGATTGTCCTCGACTGAATCTACAATGCGGATCATGGCTATCATATCATTCTCTTTGAACTTTTTTTTACTAACATCATCTATTGGTTCTTTAACTTTACCTTGCAGAATGTCCAAGGCATTGTCCCTATAAAGGAAAAGATCCATTCTTGTCTTCCAAGCTCTAAAACTTGAAGCTCCTTGAAGCTTATTTTCTAATTTCATTGATGATTCCATTGGTGCACTTGTTAATGTCATTCATGTAGAGGCCTAGATATCTTTTAGATTTTAATAGGTCTCTTTGAATTTTGTTAATAGTCCCAAGGTGCTAGTTACTCCTCCTTTAATTATGCTCCAAAGGTTCTAAAAAATAATTTCTTTAATGATGGTCCCAAAAGTATTTTATAAGATCTTTTAGGAGAGAGCTATCCTATACTAAGATAATGATAGATCATGTCTTCCAAAAACCTTGAAAAGTTCTTTCAAGATGCTTCTTCCAACATGTCTTCAAATGGCTTTTCCCAAGTAGTCTTCCTTCAAGATCAATGGTGAGCTTTATTTTATAATAACCTCTTTTGATAACCTTCCTTGTATCCTTTCCAAGATGATTAGAGAAAATGATCTTGAAGCTACCTTTTTTCTTCCTCACCTTAGCTCTAATACCATGTTAGAAAATCAAAAGGCCGAAAATATTTTCTTACTTTGATAACAGCTTGTGATAACTTTAATTTATATTATCTTTTTGTCTTCTTTTCATCAAGCAACTATCAAACCATAAATAACATGAAGATCACAAGCACAATAGAACATAGTATGTGGGATCTTAGCTAGGGAAAAATTCCTTTCCAAGGGGAATACCTAGTCAAACTCCCATTATTCTTATAGAATCAAGACAACAATTAGACCTTCAAGACCTTTAGACCAAGACAAATACCCTCTCCAATCACCAAGTTAGCCCTCCTTCCAAGTAGTCAAAGTCAACTAGAATAAAAAACGATAAACACCCTTCAAGTCTACTTTAAAACAAAATTAACCCCTGTAAATTCATCATTTTAGTCTTGTGCAGTCACTATAGAAATTTTGGCCCCTACAATTGTCCCAGAAACCCTAAAAATTTTGCACATGTGAGAGAGAAGTTTCTCTAAAACTCGTTTTTCTTTCTTCTTTTATTTTGTCTTCTCCCTTCTTTGACTAAGCTCCATTTCTGCCTTCTTTCTTTTCACTAAAAGAAATTGCTTGAATAGATGCCCAAATATTTTGAATTCATCTTGTATATATCACTTTTCCAGGGTTGAATAGCCTTCCACGGGGGCGACTTGGTGTAGGAGGAAAAAATGGTTTTCTTGACACAAAATAGTTTTTTTTTCATGTTACAAATGCCCAAGAAGGGTCTTATACATTCGATAATGACTCTTTTGACTCCATAAAATCCTAGAAGCATGAAGAACATATTTGAACTAGTTTGACAAATGAAAAGGACATGAAACCCATGCTTCGAAAATAATTTTTGTTTTCTCTTTTTCATTTTTACAATAAAAATATAAAGATATAAATATAATAACAATTATGAAGACTGAGCATAGTTATATTTCTCTACACATACTGGAGAGAATAACTTTTCAACCTTCTTATGCTCAGTCTCAATATTATCCTCTATTTTTATACCAATGTTGGTTGATCGAAAGTTCAAGGGAAAAGGTTGACCAATTTTAATAATTAATTCATCGCCAAATATGGTTTGAATCAAATAGTTTAATGTCTAATGAATCTTTTCTTTATAATAATCCATTCGAGAGAAGTTTACCAATATTTATCAAATTTGTTTAGAAACCTTGTAGTTGTCTATTAAATCTCCTATAACTATAAAAAATATGATAATGGTAATTCCGTTGTAAACAAAACAAGCATAGGAGCTCATTTTAAGTCATATACCCAATATTTTCTTCTAGCATTCAAAATTTTTAATCATAATATACACAACAATTTGGTAGAATATAGAGATTCCTCTAATGTCACGCCCTATTTTGTGTCCAAAAAGATCAATGTTGTCCCAAATAAGACTAATATTAAGATCATTCAATTAGGCATATCATAAGTAAATGTAAATGGTGAGATGAACATTATTATGATCTAATTTCTCTCTAATCTATGATTCCACCAGACGATTGATATCATAGTCATGGACATACCTAAGGAATACGGCCTGCTACTAAGTAGGGACTAGTGTGAGAAATACATGGGTAATTTCTTTCAGTTTCAATTTTTTTTTGTCTTTTATTCCATCGGTTTACGTTCTTTTCTACCAATCTTATTTTTCTTCCCTTATACATCAATAAACCCTATTTTGATGATGAACTGCGAAGTAGTGACCCAAAAGGTGATATTGTGACCAAGTTACTTCATTCATGCATAGCACGGGTTAGACCTTAAATCTATATGTGATGCTCGAGATTTTTTCTACAATGTCACGATCTCAAATATATTGTCGTATCATTATTTTCTACATTGAAGTCTAAGTAAAGAGGTAGACCATCAGTAAAAATGATGCCAATTTGGTTATCCTCAAGTTGTGATGTAAATGAATTCTATTAAGCGATGGAGATAGGCTAGAAGAGTTTTTTAAATAACAAAAAAGCTAGAACTTATGGACAGTATGATTTTATGAAAAGGTCGAGTCAATATGCCAACAAGCCATAACATATGGTAGACTTCTGAAGCCATGTAAGATGAACCCACCCAGTTTCATGGAAATGGATGTGTTGGTAAATATGTGGTAGCTTTGATAAAGGTTGATGACATGGAATTTTGATGTGGCATGCCAACAGGGCATGGTTATGTGCCATTGTAGTATAGAAGAGTTGCCATGGCAATTAATGTGGTTCTTATGCGACAAGCATGACACAGAGGTGATGGAGTGGGATCGAAGATATATAAATTCAATGTCTTGTAAAAATATACTTTTAAGGTTATTTTGGATCTAAACGTGATTGAGAGAATACACATTAGAATTTGTTAGTTTTTGCTTTGATGGAGTGTTCCCTTATTCTCACAAAATTCATTTCTAGCACATGTTAATCCAGAAATCCAACTTTTTGAGAAATGGTCTTATAGGAGTTTTCCTAGATCCAGATGTGATTGGGCAATCTGATGTGCCTACTCCATGAAAGTAGTGCAATGCAGTGACATGGATGCATTGCCACATGTCAACCATTTGTCAAATGATATGGCATAATACAGTTGTGACATGTAGTCACATGCAATCGCATGTTAGCCACATGTTGAATGTAATGTTGTTGATGTAGCATAAGATATTGAACTTCATAGAGGCCTAACTTTGTGTACGTAGCTCAAATTTGAATGAAATCTATATCATTGGAAATCTCTTGATGAATAGAACATGATGGTGACCTTAGAAAAGAAATTTAAAGTGATTGAAATAAGAAGAACTTTGATAGTTGCATTTTCTTAAGAGAGATCAAAGTGTTGGAACCTAAACATATCAATGGAACCATAACATGAAATTATATATCAAGTTTTGTGTATTATTCTTCCTTATCATATACTTGAATACATTTAAATTTTATTTTTTGATAATTGGAATGTATTAAATATCAACAAATTTCATATTTTTAATTTCGAGAATTAAAAGTGATTATTTATGTTGAACTTCTACATTTTAAAATTTACATTTATTCTCTTTTCCTTTAACTTTCTGCACAAAAACTCCCTTTAAATTGAATTTTTTATTTCTTCAAAAACAATTATATATATAAACTAACTTGACTTCTACAAATTAAATCCAAACCTAACAACATTCTGACCCTTTTCTAAACTATTAGATATTTACAATAAATCCTCATTTATGGGACTACCTTTTGCATAAACCTATAATTTTTTATAAAAAGATTTGGAACCATATATCTATATCAAACTCGGAGCCAATTTGGTTCATGATGTTAAAATTATAAATATCAATAGTTAAAAATTGTATAAGAAAAAAAATTGAATATTTAAACTTGAACATTTTTATATAAATATTTGTCAAAAACACTATTAAAGAACATCAAGCCATAAGTTTATAATTTACATTCTGCTCATGGAAATTGGTTGTTATGTTCCTTTGTTTATTTTGGTAGGCTCTATCAGGTTGCTGATGAAGTATATCAGATCATGAAGGTTTTCTATTTTTTCTTCTCAAAACAACTAAAAGAAGAGTTTATAATTTACCTATTTTAATTTTATCTCATAAATTATATATCATAATATCCTGAACTAACCAATAAGAAAATACAATACTGAATTCACCATTTGCTAGATTTTTCTACTTTAGCGACTTTTCATGGCTCAAAAGCGGCACAAAAACATTCTTGCGCGCCAAAAATGGTGGGCATACTGAGCAAGCATGTAACCTTTGACATGTGAGGAAGCCTGCCCGTCCCCTTGCAGTCAGCTGCGAATTTCGTATTTTGACACTACCGGATTGCAAGGAAAGATTCCATGGGAAATTAGGAGTCTGAAAAACATTGTGGAGATGATGTTGTTCGGAAAGTATATTTAAATGTCAGTTGCAAAGTGTTGGTGTCGATAACTTATTGATTGAATAAATTAATGATTGAAGTATTGTTGATTAGTATGTATTGATTTAAGAGAAATAAGTATGGGTCATATCAGTAATATTGACTATATTGATTAATTAATTAAATTTATATCAATTTTTATCAACTATATTGATTAAATATATTAATTTAATATATTAAAAATAATATAAAATATTTTATCTAATTAACAAACCACATATCACCTAAATGTTTTACCTCAATGGATTGAATATTATTTTTTTCAGAGAGAAAATCAACATGTATATTATATTAAGGAAATATAATGAGCTGTAACATGAAAGGCCATATTAAACCAGACATAACCTGTTCCTGATGACAATAGAGGCGTTGTCTTTAAGCCTATAATAAGCCAGAAACTGAAACCATAAAGAGGTCACAGACCATACAAAAAAAACCATAAACATGTTCACAATGTCCATCCAGAACTTTAACAAGATGAAGAAAACCACATAGATTTAAGCATGACCGAAAAAGAGGAAAAAACATGTCAGTCCAGCACAGCTAGTGCTGTTATGAAGACCAACACTGAATCAATAGGAGCATTTGACTCCTGGAAAATGCGTGTATTTCTCCACTTCCAGAGAAACCAGCAGGTAAGGATAAATATCGATCTCCAAGCTAGAACCTGTTCACTCCACCACTTGAAAGCAACCTGTACAAAGGAGAAAATTTGATGAGGAAAACCATAAGTTAAGGAAAGTTCATACCATATTTTGGCCGATTCCGGACATTGAAAAAACATATGGATGTTTGTTTCAGGTGCTTGACAGCACATGACACATCTCCCAGGACCCGTCCAACCTTTTCTCTGTAGAACCTCCCATGAAAGGTTCCTATTGGAGAAAACCAACCAGGAAAATAAAATAGCCTTGAGCGGACATGAAGATTTCCAGAGCTTCGAAGGAAACCAGGGCATAGGGAGCGGCTGTAGTGTTGACTAGGCAGCTGCATATAGATCTTTTATAGAGACTGGCTGAGTGGAGAGCGACTTCGACCATACCAAAACATCATTGGTCCCAGACTGTTTAATTCCTTTTACATCAAAAACCTTTAACGCCGAAACCCATAGATGACACAGTGTGGGAGGCAGATTGAGTTCATCGGCTGTCTTCCAAACAGGCGTCGATGAGGACCATGCGTGAATTAGCTTGTTCCATGAGAATAAACCCCGTGAGTGCAGGAAGTAAATGAGGTCAGGAGAGAGAGAATCTTCCAGTCCGAGAACGGTGGGTTCCAAGCCAATAAGTATAGAGGAGCCTGTTAATGCGCCATCTAAGGAAATCAAAAAACAGCTCCTGTATCTTTCTAAAGCCAAGCCATATAGCAGATCCCCCTGATGAGCCCAGTGATTTCTTCCGATACCAGTATACCAGAGGCTTACCTTTCAGGTATTTTTGATTGATGATGGAGCTCCATTTGCCCGTACCGAAGATACCACGCTTTAGAGAATTACACAGTAGAGCCTTACCAAAAGATCTCATATGAAGCAATCCCCATCCACCAGATCTCTTTGGTCTAGAGATTGTATCCATCTTAACTAAGTGCATCTTGGAAAAATGAGATGTGCCGCCCCATAGGAAAGAAACCATTTTGTTGATAATAGAAGAGGGGAGGAAATAAAGGTGTGCCCAATACACCGCAAGCTGCGATAGGACAGACTGAACAAGGATAACTCTGCCACCCAAAGATAAAAACCGCATCTCCCACCGTGAGATTTTTTTGTAAAATCGATCAATCAGCCATGTCCAATCCAATTTACGGTTCCCCTTTGGCTTGAGGAAAAAGCCAAAATACTTAAACTTGTCTTTGATTGGAGCAAGGTTGATACCAAAAAGAGTTGCAATCCAAAGAGCTAATTCCTCATTTGAGTCATTATGATATAACATAGATTTGGATTTGTTAATAATCAGGCCCGATTCCGATTGAGGCATAGCCAGCTCGATTTGCAAAGCATGGAAAATAAAAGAATATCATCGACAAACAAGTTATGGGACAAAGAGATATTCTTACATATCTTGATGGGGGCGCATCGATTGTCAGCAATAGCTTTGTTTCTATGAGTGCTGAGTGCATTCATGACCAAGATAAAGAGAAGAGGGGAGAGCAGACAACCTTGGCGAAGTCCTCTCTCCGCCTGAAAAAACGTTGAGGGAGATCCATTGATGATGACAGAGTATTTAACATTCTCTACACATGCCATCACCGAGTGTATTCCATGAGTTCTCAGCCCAATTTTTGCAAGGAGGATACGAACGAAGCCCCAATCTACACAATCGTATGCCTTTTCTAGATCAATTTTTAGAATGTTGCGTCTGTGTTTTTCAATAAGACTGAGAATAAGCATTCCTCTGTGGACGCAACAGCATCAATAATATTCCTGTCCTTTAAAAATGCATGCTGATCCCTGGTGATGAAGGAGTTTAGGACCGATTTCATTCTCTCGGCAATGATTTTAGATATGATTTTGAACAGAATGTTGCATAATGCTATTGGCCTGAAATCCGCAAAAGATTCAAGCAGGTCCTTTTTGGGGATGAGCGCTATAAAAGTAGTTGTAAGAGTGCTATTTATATTCCCTGACATGCGAGAGGCATCGACCATCCCTAGCAGATCATCCTTTAATAAATCATAGAAGTGTTGGAAAAATTCAATGGGCCATCCATCCGGCCCAGGACTTTTGTCCTTTTTAAATTTGTTGATGGCATCCTGTAATTCCAGCTCCGAGATGGGTTTAAAGAAATCCACATTTGCTGCTTTATCAAACATAACAGGAACATGTTCAATCATTTGAAAGACATCATCGATCTGAATTGCCCGCCACTTGTATTGCTCCTGAAAAAACCTTGTGGCTTCCGACGAGATATCATGTTGAGAATATAAGAAGCCTCCTTTACCATATTGAATCTTCCATATCGAATTCAACCGTCTTCTTGCATTTGCAAAATTGTGGAAAAACATAGTATTTCTATTGCCCTCCTTGAGCCTGACCACCCTGCTTTTAAGTCTCCATGCAAATTATTCCTTTTGCAGCAGCCCTTGCTTCTTCTTTTCCAGTGATCTGAGATGATTTTTTTGTTCAAAAGACATACCGTCAGAATGAACTCTAGTAGATAAGAAAACTAGCTCCTTTTTTATATCCTCAAGCTCCTGTTTGTCCCGCTTCCTTTTCTTGATAATCCAGTCTTTTGCCACCTCTCTCAAGGACTGTATTTTTTCACGAAAGGTCGTGAAAGGAGCGCTTTCCGATTGCTTTAGATCGTCCCATTTTTTTGTTATGAGGTCGTTGAAAGATTGGTCAGACAGATGAATTCTGTTGAATTTAAAGGAATAGCCAAGTCTAGATTCCGTTTGCCTCCAGTAAAGATGGATGGGACGGTGATCAGAAGTATATTCACTTTCGGTGCAAGCAACTGGAATTCCCCATTCCTCAATAATGCTGGCATTAATGATGAACCGATCGAGCCTTTTTGCGATGTAAGCCATGCCAGACCTGCTATTGTCCCAAGTTGGAGACATCTTTTGGGGGATAAAATCGATCAAATTTCTATTTAGAAACTCCAGGCGTAACCTATCTGCAATAGAGTCATGATTCCTGCATAGGCCCCAACATTCATTAGAATTTAAAGTGACCTTAAAATCCCCGGCTATCAACAAGGATTCTATGTCAAGAATGTTCGATGCAAACAACGAATCCAAAAAGGAAGATTTGTTCCTGTATGGCGCATATATGTTTAGTATGTGTAAAATCTTGGGTCGGCCTCTGACCGAAGCTGAGATAAGGATTCTTGCACAACATTTATAGGCTCTTGCTTTTACCCATGACGGGTCCCATAAGACTGCCAGACCCCCTGATAAACCATCAGCATCCGATGCGACCATATACCAGGATGGGAGCATTCTTCTGAAGAAAGCTATGGTGGCCTTACTAGAGTGCATTGTTTCCTGTATGAAGATGATATGAGACTGAGCTGTTTGGAAAATCTCCTTGAGCGCCAAAAATTTTGGGGATGCGCCCAACCCCCTGATATTCATAGAGGTTAAGAAGGTCGTGTTGAAGGCTGACCAGCCATACATGCTCTAAGAGGCTGGGAGGCAGTGGAGTCAGTGATTGGAACTTCAACCAAAGAGAGATTCGTAATACCACAATCTGAAACGATTATTCTGCCCCTAAAATGACAGGATCCTCCTCTATGCCTTTTCCGGATAGTGATATTCTTTGCAGAATTTGGGCTGATGGAGAGAAAGGAGGGTTTATGTATGGTTAAAGGTTCAAGAATAGAGGGATTTCTCTGGAGAAGGTTTTCGATATCACTATCCAATTTATTCACTGGGGATTCTGTCGGTGAGTTGAAAGGGGCAGGAGAAGGCATGGGATCCTTTCCTCTGTGCTGGCCAGTTGGTGGGGTGACCGATGAAGGCGTCGTTGAACTTAGCAAAATGGGATGAGTCCCAACCACAAAATCACCTTTCTTCAAGGGAGATGGAGAGGGTATCGGGGAATCATCTTTAGGCTCAGGAATGGGAGGACAGTCTATGACCGGGGAAAGTGGCTCGTCCAATGAATCATAAGAAAAGAACTGAGAGTGGCAGGAGGACTTTTCTTTTTTATGAGACTGCTTGTGAAAGATGCCTGTGTCCTCCGACAAGGATTCTGCAGCAGACGATCTTCCCCTGAAGATAGGTCGGCCCTTTATTTTCCGATTAAAACGCATCCTGCAATTATTAATGAGATGGCCACTTCGATGACAGAGAGAACATCGAAAAGGGATGCCCCAGAATTTACTTGATAAATATAATTAAATTTAAACATTTCAGTCACTTTAGACATTTCACTTGCATGGACATTTCAAAAATACAAAGATCAATACAAAATAATTCTACATGGTCAGACATACTACTTAAAAGAAACAATCTCCAACCACGTCATTAATTTGTACACTTCAACAAGCCTCATCTTAAAAGTACACTTCAACAAGCATCATCTTAACAAACACAATCTCCAACCACATCATTAATTTGCACACTTCAACAAGCCTCATTTCTGCAGGCCCAATATATTAAATAAAACTTTATACATATGAGATGTGAACTTGCAATATATTCTGATATAAAAGTAGAACATAATTAAATGGATAAATTAATTAAATGATTCTTAAATTTAATGATTAATTAAGAATCTATTTATTTGAATTAATAAATTAAAATATTAATTATAAAAATAATATAATTAAATTTATAATTTTATATTTATAAATTTTGATAATCTAGTTCGAGAATGTATGGATTTAAATTATATATATGAAATTGTAATTAAAAGGAAAAATATTAGATTAAAAAATTAAAATTATTACCAAAATTAAAAAGTAGAGAAAAAATAAATTAAAAAATATACCAAAAGATAGGAAAAAAATAAATAAAAATTGTATAAAAATTAAAACGATAAAGGAAAATAAAAATGAAAGAAAAATGATTTTAAAAAATATTAAAATAAAAAAAAAATAGTAAATTTTTACTTGTAATAAAAAACTATGTGATAGAAGAACTTTGATAGTTACAATTTTGGTTACAAAAGAGTTGGGGGTTCTCTTCCTTTACATCATTGGACAATGGATGACTAGGGTTTGGGAAATGGATTTAGTGGGTGGTGAAATTGTAACAAACACAAGGTATGGATGTGTTAAGGAAACATCGAGAGGCCAAGTATGAATGTGTTAAGAAGACATCTAGGAGGAAAGAGATTGATATTCTAATACTCAATTAACAAGATGATAATCTTGTCACATGATATTTACAACTTTTCATCCTCTTGAAACCACATATTTTTTTTAACTTAGCACCAATTTAGTTTAAAACTATAAAAATAGTAATAGTTAAAAGATTATATAAGATACAAAATTGAATGTTTAACTTTAAAATTTTTACTTGTCCAAAAAATATGAATGTAAAACACCTTGAAGTGAGTTTCTAATTTATTTCTTTTGTTTTCATCTAATTCATTCTCCTTCAATCAATCAATAAGATGAAAAACAATGAGACAATCGTGGAATTCAATATTTCTCGAATTTTTAACCAATAAGATAAAGAACAATGAGACAATCATTGAATTCAATATTCGCAGAATTTTTCACAAATAAGATGGAAAACATTGTGTGGAATTTCTAAGCACAACAAAATCACATTAGCCTCATTTTCTACCATTTCGCATGGTCATTTTCCACCTTTTATAAACCACATGTAATTGTGTTGCTGCTATTATTATTATTATTATTATTATTATTCACCGCCAAAGGCGACTTTTCTTTGTTCTACGTGTGACTATTCGTTCTGCACGCAAACTTTCGTGACGCGTCCAAAAAGATATGATTGTCTGTTCTGGGTGACACGCCCAGAAGAGTATGAGGAGCAGGGGTTAAATTTGACACCCGTATGCCCGTATTTCGCATTTTTACCCGTAAAATACGTTTTAATCTAAAACCTCCACGTCATGCTCAACTTGCCATTCATTTTCAAAAACGTCATATTGACGGGCATGCTAAAAAATTAAAAGTTAAAAAAAAAAAAA
>APFE030668457.1:13033-68969 GCA_000404065.3 Pinus taeda | reverse complement strand
AAACCCCCTGTTAACTATGTGGAAAGAATATAACACAACCCAACAACTTCTATATTGAGATGTCTGAATAGTATGATAAATTTTATGGTCAAAGAGGGAAGAATTACCAAGTTTTTTGGTCATCGACTATTGGAGTCACTAACACTATATTTACCCAAGACTCAGCCAAATTGGTCATGGTGTTATTCAAGTTTCTTGAACAAAACAACAGAGAAGGGAAGATAAGAATGTAAGGATATAAACCTCAGTGCCTAATAATGTTTAATGTTCTATGCTCATGTCAACTATTTTGGCCGATTACCTGTGATTTGCAGCATTAAACTCTCTGTCAGAGGATGGAATCACGCGTTTAGAAATCAATTATTTTTTGCAGCTTCTTCCAATGTTCTTCCAAGCTGGACAAAGGACGACCTTTCAAGAAGTCAATCCATGTAGCTACGAAGGTGTCCACTACGACAGTTATGAAAGGCTGATCCCATCGATTTCCCTACCATATAAAGGCATATTTAGTCAACTTTCTAGTGAAATAGGCAATATGGATGCCTTGAGAAAGTCGACCTTTTCGACAATATGTTATCCAGGATGGTTCCTGGTTACATAGCCAGCTTCACATAGCTTCAAGAACTCAATCTCGCCGACAATGTTTTCACGAGCCCGTAAAGTGAAGCCTACAGGTTTGAATATTAGACCAACAATATGTCAAGTATTATGGGTTACAAATAATTGTTAGGAATTTTACAATGGATATAAAGCTCCGTGGAATTGTATATTTGGCTCACTAACTGTGGACTTGTTCGTTATATTTTCTGGTGCCACTCGGTAAGTTTTATTCTGAGTCTCTCTCAAATTACTCTAATCACTATGGTAATTTGATCTTGGCGCTGACTTAAATTAGGCCATGTATTTATGTATTTACTCCAATTGCCATGGTAATTTTGACCTTAGGCCTCTGCACAAACTACTTTGATCTTGAGCCTCACACAAATTATTCAAACAATTTATGGATTTTCTTTTATTTTTTGTTTATAAAAAACATACTTTCCATGGGAGATCAAAAAGTACAATCCCTTGGTTGCATTGTAGCACATTTAATAACTTGAATAACTTGGTTGAGAATAAAATCTCAGATATATCTTAGACCTTTAAAATATCTTGAAACTTAACTAAATCATATTTTAATATGGTCAAACAAATTAAAGGACAAAACATACCACACAATACCATTAGACACCTCTAATATGGAAACTTACCCAACATCTAATAGTAGAGCTTCCTTAGATAACATATCCGCCATGGCATTATTTTACCCATATGTATGAAGAGCTTGCACGTCATCTCATTATTTCCCCTATATGTATGAAGAATTTGCACATCATCGTATTGCTTTTGTAGCTAGCGGATTTTCCCTTGTCATGATTATAAATTAAGGACCATTAAGGCAACTCTTCCAATGAATCAGTCCACAAGGAATTTGGAATCCCCATACAATTTGAATACTTCGACATATGTCCAAAGGGAAATCCTCATGGCACACCACATAGCAAGGAGTTCAACTATAAATTGGGTCATGGCATATACCTAGTTTGTATTAAATCATTAGATAATGGGAGAAGAAAATGACTATACCTACATCACAAACACCCCTTTGACTAGCTCAATCAAACAATCCCCATACTATACCAATTGGAAGCTCCATATATTCAATAAGCCTGATCTTCTTCCCTTTCAATGGTTTCACTTGCTCAAGATAAAACAATCTTGCATTATGTGCAATAACTTTAGAGAAAACTATAGAGTCTTCAAATAGACAACTTTTTTTCCCTAACCAAATTCCCCATAATACAAAGATTGGAAGGAATTCAAGGGAAAAGGAAATAAACCTTTGATTCCAAGTTTAGAGACACTCTTTAACCGAGCTTCCATTCCATTAGGAATCATGGTTAAAACATGAGAAAAATATCTTCCAAACATAAATTACAAAAGGACAATGAATAAATAAATGAACAATAGACTACTCTTTCATTCAACATAGAACAAATAATCGAGGACCTACCTAGCCTTGCTTAACAAAAATATACCAAGTCAATATTTTTCCTTCCAACAACAACCAAAGGAACAACCTACATTTAAGGGGGCATTGTCCCTTCCATAGTAATATGTGCCACCATTTTGAAGAAGCAAGAAGATTATCTTGAATAAGCACATCATATCTAGATTTGGCTATTACAATTCAAATTTGTTTATCTTAGACCACTTGATAATGTCACCTTCCTCTTAGTTAATTACAATACTAACTTTACCCAAATTCAATACAAAATAGATCCATTCTCAAGCATGAGATGAGTCAAAATCTTGAGTTGAAAGCCACTCTTGACTATTTGAAGTGACATCTACCTTCCTAGCAACATCAATGATAGTAATATAACTAGATGATTTAAAAACTCCACTAGCCTAAAGATATTTTATGGTGACCATTGCATCCTATCCACGGGTCATGACCAAGAATAACTTTAGCCCTGTTCTAAATATTCCACAAAATCCATTTCTCCAAATCTTTCACACCACTTACCAAATTCCTCCAAATCACAGAACCTCCCCTAGTCACTTTTGGCTCTTGTTTGAGCCAACCTACAACTGACAAGGATTTCAAATATTTCACCCCCATTACCAGACTCCATAGACTATTGTGAGAAAACATACTCCAACAGCTCTTGACTGCAAGAGCTAGGCCAAATCTCTCCATATTATGAAAGCCCCAACACCCCAAAGACTTTAAAAGAAACAAATTGTTCCAAGACACTAGTCTCATTCTTCTCCCATGCTTCTTTCCATTCCAAAGAAAATAAATACACAACTTTTTTGTAACACCTCAAATATTTTTAGGAATTTTTGCTAAAGTCAACCATAAGACTAATATTCTTTCCAAGGCCGATTTTATTAAAGATCATATGGCCTCCTAATGAAAGCCATCAATTGTACCAATGAAAAGTGTGTTTTTCCACCTCTTTAACAAGCTAGGACAAATTTTCAGTTCGATAATTGTTATTCTTTATGAAGAAACCAATATATTTAAATTTTTCATTTAAAGAGCCAAACTTGAGAGGAAAGACTTCTTGGATCAAATTCACTTGGGATTCATCCAAGTTGTTGTTCAAACAAATTGATTTCTCCAAGCTTTCCTCCATGCCTCATGCCACACAAAAACGATGCAAAATCCCTTTGAATATTTTCCATTCCTCAAAAATACCCAAGCTTAAAAGCAAAGCATTAGTGTGATTTATCTCCATCTCCTAACCAAAGTCTACTCCTTTAATTTTACCCTCTAATTTTCATCCATAATTAATATACTCAATCCTTTAATGATGAGTAAAAAATGAAAAGGTGATAAGGGACTGCCTAGATGAGTGCCATGTGAAACTGTAGAAAAATATGATGGCTCACCATTAACTAGAACACCATAATTGATTGTTCTCACACAACCCATTATCTAGGAAACCACATCAAACTTCAAACCAATCCGAAGCAAGATCGGCATGAGAAAGGACCAGTCCACTTTATCATAAGATTTCCTCAACTCTATGTTCATCATAGTAGCTAGAATGTTTTTGCATTTAATGGAGTGCATGTCTTCCTGAGCCAAGCCATTAGCATCATGGATCTGTTTTGGAGAAGAATTTTGAGGAAATATTTTTGTATATGTGCAGAGGCAAACCACAAAGAAGGATACCACGTAGAAAAGTTAGGGAAGGGTCAATGCGTGAAATGTGAGAAAGAAAGAAAGATGTTAGGATTAGGTTGTGAGTTTTTCCCCATGGTAATAGTTATTGCCCATAGCGAAAGTAGGTTGTTCATCAACTTTGCACCCTAATGTAAACTATAAATAGATAAATCTTCTATGTAATAAGGAGCCATGCATTTGTGATAGACATGGATAATTTAGTATTCTAATCATGTAGTTGATTTTTCGTAAAGGTTTCACACTAACAAATAAGCTATTATGCTCATGAGGTATGACAATTGAAATGTAATGGAGATATTGCAATATTAATGAATATCTTTTTTTATTCCTATGTCTATGCATAATGTATTGAACTGTTTTTGTTTATGTTTTCTATTTCTGATAAACATAATGGATTTACTGTGCAAAAAGGTGTATACCTAAAGTTTGGGTTTTAAGTGACTAAGATATTGGGAAAGACTAATGAAAACTGCAAAACCTAAGTCTCCTTCATCACTACATATCTATCTAGGGTCGTATAATCCCTCATAGATGCCTTGGGTGAGACTTCACCTGCTAATGGGTGATGTTGAAAGGACTAGTGTATGAGGGGTTTTGTTGGCTATTTCACATTGAACACAAGTATGCCCTCTATGCTCGAACATATGGTTTTTTTTCTAGGACCAAGATCCATGATTGAAGGGGATGTGGAGGAAAACTAAAGAAGAAATAAAATAGTGGGTAAATATGAAGGAACACGAATTTGCAACAGAACATACCAAAAACCCAAAAATAGATTTGAAAGAATGGTTGTGAAAGTATGCCTTTATAAGCTTACAAAAAAATTTCTTTGTTGAATTCTTCGCTATTCTAGTTGAGTGGTTGCTACGACTATCAGAAAAGGTTGGAAATCGGTGCTCTATTGCACCATACTAATGGAATCAAGAAATAATATGAAGAGTAAATTTTTTGAGTAATAAAGTCCCATGTACAATTAATTTCTAGTTAGATAGCATATTGGAGGGTTACATTGTTGAATTTTCAATAGAAGGCACTCATTCATATAATGCAACTAAGAGAGAAATTTTCAAGAGACTGTGATGGAGTTTCTTGAGATCATTATTCACCTAGATAAATATGTTATTGTATGAAAAAAGGAGTAATGTAAATGAAATCCAAGACCAACAGTGGTTGTTTTTCTTTGCACGCGATGAGGAGACTAGGGGTTGATGAGTGGGTAGCCTGAGGGAATAAGAGTGAGGTATACAATAGACCAAGATGATCTTAGGATGTCGATAAATCAAATATCTAAAGGAACAAAAGATAAATGGACGGTTAGATAACATACAATGACATAGGATGAAAGCACAATGGAAGAAGCCAACAGAGTGTTTCGCAGTGGATCAATATTTTCACACAGTAGTGAATTAAGAGATAGGCTTGTGTTAGAACCTGAGATAGATAGAAGGATAGTAAGAGAGTTTAGAAAAGGAACAAGAAGGAAACACACATATATTGGGAATAAGGAATAAGTGCAAAACACCTACTGAGTTGTGTTCCATACATAGAATATAGAGAAGAATTAAGCAACAAAAGAAGAATGACCAAGGAAGGAAGCCCTTGACTCAACTTAGAATGAGAAGAAACAATGTATCATAGTAACCTTGTGTAGGCCATGTCTTGCATCAAACCGATGACCCCACACACATCACCGAACGAAGAAGTAAGATCATCCAATAAGTTGTTGTAGTTAGTGAGAAGAATAGTAAATATGATCAAGAAATGGAAGTAGTCATACAGAACCCAAGGTACCTTTGAATTAGCCAAAAATATCACATATAATAAGTTTGTAAAGAACCATGATGGATGTTCATCCTTCCATGTGAATGCCATATTTTAATGATGTCAGGTCAAAGGACCCTCAGAAACATCTTCTTGTGTTCAAGGAAACATACATTGTCAAGTAGGTGCAAGATGAACAGGAAAAATGTAGCATAGTTGGAGACCACTTTTAGGGATTACATGTTAACCTGGTATATGAAATTCAAGAATATCATGATAGGAGGACAAGGATATCATTGGGAAACATCATGTAGGATTTCCTAAAGTAGTTCCAAAAACCAAATGTGGAGTCTAGGTGTATTGCAAAAGTCAAGAAGATTTAGCGGGATGTTAGAGAGTTAGTATGGGAGTATGATCAGTGGTTTAAAGTTTTCTTGGATTGGTTATTGTTTCCAACTCTAGACATGTAGCATAGGGAATATTTTATTGTATGTCTATTGTTGCGTACATGCGTTTAGTTATTAAATACAATTTTTTTGAACAACTTCAAGCTTTATGAAATACTATGAAGTTAGAAGCATCCCTGACAGGTAGTGAAAATAACGTAATGAAGGTGCAATTCCACTTGCAACTAGAAGCTTTAACTATATAGTTGGAGGACCTAACAAAAGGAAAAGAGAAGTGTGAATAATTTTGGTGCACTATATGCAAAGAGGGCCATTATAAGAATGAGTTTACAAATGTGACAACATACATGTCCATAGGAGCTATGAATCCATTAGCACATGATAGGGTACTTTGGCATTGTTAATTTTTCTTAGGATTGTATTGTTCTTTGCTTTGATAATTGCATTTCATTATTTCCATATTAAATTTACCCCATAACATCATATCATTATTCAAATTTATGAAATTATTCAACAACATATGCAATTATGTAGAAAGAACAACATCATCATCAATGCAACGAAACATAAAGGAACAATAGAAGAAAAAACATTCACACATAGAGACACCAAGATTGGTCAGAGACTAGTTTGGCAGAACCCACTTTGGGGAAAACCCTTTAAAATTATTCTTCTTATTAGATTGTCATTTAATGATTCAGTAAAAGAGAGTACAATGATACATATCTTCAATCATAGACCTATCCAACAAAATCATCTAAGAAATATCTATAAGATAAACCTAAAAACGCTAATAACCGAAACCTTTCATTAGATATTTGCGGTCAATTATAATTGTCTTCGGTCAACTGCCAAACATAGTGGTAACCTCACGAAAACTTCATTCATCTAAAAAACGAAACCCTAGGTCCAGACTACAAGGATGATGTGAAGTGTGTGTAATTCAAAGGCTTCAACCACACAAATGAGCCAACCCTCATGTGGTTGTAGCCAATATTTCTCCGTGACATGCCTGACTTTGACCCAAAACCCTAAAATAGAGATTTGAGCTTCATCTCCTACAATTTCACCTTCATGTGAACCCATTCCTCCACGGACATGCCTCAAGCCTATGCAAGCCAAAAATAAGAAAGATAATAGAATAATGATCCAAGATTCTTTTTCCAAAAGAGGTCGAGGTCACTTGTATTTATAGCCTTCCAAGGGTGTCTAATTTGTTTTAGGGTCATCTTGATCAAATATGCAAAAGTGAGATTTTAAATCAAAAGCACACTTTCCCTAATCCAAATTGAGCACTTCAATAGTAATCTCATCCAATGGTTGCAATTTTTCATTGAGCTATCGAATTAACAGGCATAAGGTTTGTAAAGTTTGGGGACATATACCAACACCTTATCCGATGATGTAGAAGTATCAGAGTTCAATTAAGAGACTATTTTGTGACTTTTGCAAGTTAGTAGGACATGATATACATACCTTTCGCACATTAAATTTAATGAGAGAGCACACCACATATACACAAGAGGTACAAGAGGTAGAAGGATCTGAGGCTACAACACCAATCTATAACACACCTAGAATGTATAATCTAGGAAGATATCAAGGGATGTAGAGATGAGGATAGGGATTTCAAGGTAGAGGTAGAAGAGGATTTGGAAGAGGAAAGGGCCTCGTCATTTGTTATAGCTATAGGAAACTGGGATATATTACACGAGACTGCTCTAACCCTTACATGACCTATACCTATTATAAACAGTTGGACCATGCTACCAAATATTGTCCACAACTTATTGTGAAGTGGGAGGAGAAAAAGGGATAGACGGTGTAGACGATAGCTACTAAAAAGCACACTTATCAAACACAACTAAGGGAAATTTGTGGGAATTATGATGCATCTTTTGTCCTTCATGGAAACTCACTTGTAAAAAAATTCACAGGTTAGTTCAGAGGTGACAAAATGAATGCAACAAAATACCATAACGATGGGTCAAAGGTTTACGAATCAGAATCAAAAGCTCGATACGAGAAATTGTTGGCATTATGAATTAGGTGTTTTCCTTAATGGCAACCTACTTGATGACTTGTCCTTGATCACAACCTATTTGATGAAATGGAATCCTACTTGATAAGTTCTCTATTGATCTACTTGCTAAAGGTATAAACAGGTTGTGCTTATAGATGTGACAAATTGCATCGCAGTTCAGAGGAATCTGTTCAAAGGAATGATGAAGTTGGAATTTGGAAGTTGACATATATATTTATTGATATATATGTGGATAAATATATCCATAATCTTTGAAATGAAGTAGGCACACAATTGCAACACGTGGTTCCTTACACTCTATAGCAAAATGGGGTGGACGAGAGGAAGAACAAATCATTGAAAGAGATGGCTAGTTTCATGCTGCATGTAAGATTTCTTCCATCAAAATTGTGGGATGAAGCTATCAATTGTTCTTCATACATTCAGAAAATATGTCCTCATAAATATGTTACGACAAAAACACCTTTTGAGGCTTGGACTAGCATGCAACCTGAAGTCAGTCATTTTCGCACTTTCAGATCTTGAGCATGATCCACATTCCTATAGAGAAGAGAAAGGATTTGGAGCCTCAGAGAAATGAATGCATGTTCATTGGATATTCCAATGAATTCAAAGGGTACAAATTGCTTGATATCAACACTAAAGAGCTTCGAAAGGAGCATAAAGTTTGAAGAAGATCCTTTGCATGCACTAGTAGAAGAACTTGTTACAAAGTTACCCTCACCACAAGTTGATGAATATGAAAATAACATTCGAATAAGATTTCTAATGTAGATGAGCCTTGCCTGCGACACTTGTTTAACCACTAATTTTTGAACATCAAGATAATACTATCTCATGTAGTTCGAAAGATTCTCGACAACCTTCAACACAAAAATGACACAACATGAATGATTTATTAGATGATCTTGCTACTAGACTTTAGTTTGAGGAAGCTCCACAAGAAAATCCATGCATGCATTTGATCCACAAACTTATGCAAAAGCAACTGGGAATCCTGTGTGGGAACCAACTATGGATGGTAAATACAACTCTCTCTCAGAACTAGACTTAGGACCTAGTTCCCCTAACTTCCAATCATAAAATTGTTAGATGCAAGTGGGTTTACCTAACTAATTAAGCAGTAGATGGCCAAGTTAGTCAATATAAATCATGGTTGGTGGCCAAAGGTTTTCAGCAAGTACATGATGTTGACTATGATGAAACTTTTGCTCCAATGGGAAAAATGGATTCTATTTGGCTAGCTCTCTCCATTGCAACAACAAGTCAGTGGAAGGTGCATCATATCAATGTGAATAATTCCTTTCTTCACTGTGATTTCTAGGAGGAAATCTAAATGGAGCGGTCGCAAGGGTACATGCAATATTCATCTCTTATATGCAAACTAAAGAAATATCTATATGGCCTCAAGAAAAAACCTAGATCCTAGTATGCAAAGATGGATTCCTATTTGTTGCATCAAAATTTTGTATGCTGAAAATCTAATTTAAACGTTTATTTTCTAAAGAAAATTGACTCTATGTTGATCATAATACTATATGTAGATGTTCTTTTGAAAATGGGTAGTTCAATTTTTTCCATTGTTGAGATTAAAACTATATTGCATAAGAAATTTGTTACGATAGACATCAACTTGCTCAATTTCTTCCTTGGACTAGAGGTCAATTAGAATGGTTCTAGGATTACCATTTCTCAGACGAAGTATGCTAGAGATCCTTTGGCACGATTTCACATGAGTGACTGCAAACCAACAACCACACTTTTTTTATTAGGGGTAATGTTTGAGGATGGAAAAGATGGATCATTGGTTGATTACGCATTGTACTATTAACTTGTGGGAAATCTTCTTTATCTCATGCACTCCTCCCATGATCTCTCATATGTTGTAAGAGTAGTTTACCGATACATGCATAAGCCATATGAGTTACACTGGAAAGCTGAAAAGTGCATCTTTGATATGTTAAGGTGGCAACCACCATGGGACTCATTATGCAGAAAATTATTCTTTAGATCTCATTGGGTTCATAGATTTAGACTGGGTTGGCAACAACCTTGATCGCAATTCCACCTCCATCTATGTACTTAGTTTAGGATCCAACCCCATTTGTTGGTCAAGCAAGAAGCAAGTTGCCATTGCTTTATCATCATCAGAGGCCGAGTATAGAGGAGAAGTCAATGCCACTATTCAAGCCATTTGGCTTAAGCATTTCCTTTATGATCTTGGTATCATTGTCCATCATCCAACTGTCATATGGTGCAGTAATTAGAGTACACTAAAGTTTTACAAAGATGTAGTGCGGTGACAATGAACCAAATATATCGAGATCCACAGTCACTACATCAAAGAATTGATTCACAATGAGGTCGTCAATTTGCAGTACTATTCCAATTCTAAGGACACTGCCAACTTCTTCACCAAGACTTTCATTTAGAAAAAGTTTCACTTTTTGTGAGATCATCTTGAGATGAATGACGCAACTGCATAAGAATTATCTTTTCTTTCAGTTTTGCATTGTATTTTGAGGGGGGGTTTTCTTCCCCCCTAGGTTTTCCCTCTTTCATGTTTCATGCATATTAAATGGGTACCTAAAATGGCCTTGTTGTTGGGACTCATCAATCTCGCATCATACTCAACTAAGTTATGCTTAAGGGGTCATGTTGGTGTACATGCACATTAGTTAGCTTGAGTTAGCTTGAGAGCCGACATTCTGTGTCACACACATTAGTTAGGTTTAGTGTTTATATGTGTTGTACATGCACATTAACATAGCATAAAGCACACTTAGATTTAGTGAACGTTAGTGCTTGCATGTAGTTAAGCTTAACATAGTTGATTTCTGTATTGATTCTCTCATCAATATTGCGATATCAAATTCATTCTCTCTTCCAATTTTCCTTTTCAATTCTTTCAAGTTTATGCAATTATTCATGAGCTAGGTTCTTACCTATTCTCTAGTAATTTTATAATAACCCTAAGTTCCATGGGTTGAGGTTGATGCGTGTACCTTTCATTGTAGCTTTGACGACTCTTGGGATTTGGGAAGAGTATGTGACTATGGTTATCCTCACTTCACTCGGGATTCCAGGAGCCATCCAGATTAGCAACAAAATTAGCATAAGAGATGAGGTTGTACATGCAGTGACTAGGCTATCACAGGATGGTGAAGGCACATCGCTCAACTTCTAGGAACAACCACGATGACTACAACAACTTTATTCATTAAATAATGATGTAATGTTACACGGGACTCATATTTAAAAACCCGAGGTTGTCAAACTTTGTTAAAATGCATCACAATCTGTAATCATGTATGACACTCAATTAAAAAGTGTAGGTATAGTTAATAATGCTATTGAGCATTTGTTGCATACGCAAACATGAACGCTTTCGAGAGTTTGTTGCGTATGCAAACTGAAGAGCGTTTCACAAGCCTTGGGGGCACATAGGAGAATGTCAATAGGAGGACGTTTCATAAGCCTCGACAAATCGTGATACCTGACAATTAACAAATGTCCTAGTAAAATTATAATCAGGTTTATAAATTTTATAATTTAAATGAATATATGATTTAGAAGGTAAGAAATTAATTATGAAAATTTCATTATTGTTAACAACAGAATTATGAGAATATGATGGCATTTTTAATTTTACACTATTAAATCAAAAATTGCAGTTAAAAAAAAAAAATAGATAATTTTTTCATATAAGCCAGCATGTTGAAGTAAACATAATAGCAATAAAACGATAAACTTATGCTAATTAAATGCACTTTTAATTATAAAATTATTTAATTAAGTTAAACAAATGTCAAACAAGAGTGTAATTAAAGCCATCCTCATCCTACAGTTTAAATACACAAAAATGTAATAAAAACAGGAAAAATGTCATAAGGTTTTCTATATTCAGGTACATGTCTCTGCCTCGTATAACTATTTAAGCTCTTCAAGGTAAGCATATGTAGACAATGAAGCAACACGCAGTAAGACAAGAATAACATTATAGGATGTTCGGACACATGTTACAAAAGATAGATTATAACAACAGAAGTATGAGGTCCTGTAGATTGCTTCGTCACATGCTACTATAGTTCGGGTAAAAGAGAAGAAACAATATTTTGGTGTATCACACACCTATCAAGTGAAACTAAGCTGATACCAATAATATCGATGTATTTACACAAAAGTGCACAGCAAAGTGTTAGAAAATGAGAACAATACTGCTAGAGAAATATACAAATACATATACCAATAATATTAAGGACATCATATTTTCTTGTTCTGGAATGAATTATAAATCTATATTTCTAAAAGTATTTGTAAATTTATGCCATTTACAAATTTAAATATAAATTATATGGCAAAATAAATTTTATGGGCAAATCAATATATTATAAAAAAAACTGGAACTTAAAAACCAATCCATTTTAAATTCACTTTATTGCCGAGTCAAATTTACTGAACTACCATAACACAATACAGAACTAAACCAGAGAATTGTAAAATATTTCAAAAATTAAATCATGATGTTATTTTCAATTATGTCAAAAATCACATCATACTTTTATTTTCAATCTAAAACCTTGATTTATAAAGAGGGAAACTAGACTGATTACAAAAAGCGCTATACCCAAAACCAAAAGTGCAAAAACCACCCAAGTAAATTGAATCTTTTACTGAGTCAAATTTATCTTCACTGCCTAACTTATTAGAAAGCGATATTTCTAAGATTACATCATACTGTTAATTTCATTCTAAGATCTCAGTTTCTGAAGGGAGAAACTAGTGGTCAGTCTGTGGCCGATTAAACATGCGAACAACTATGTTCATGGATGGCCTGAGATTGGGTGCAGATCGAGTGCAAAATGTGGCAATCTCCATCATCATCCTTATTTCATCCTTCACGTTATTATAATCACCGCTCCTTCTCAAATCCTTGTCAATTATTTCATCCATTCTCCCTTCCTTGTCTTCTTCGCAGCCCATGCAGTTAGATATACAAATTCCTGATTGTCCTCTTCTACCACAGGAGGTTTTCCGCTTACCATTTCTAACAACACCACTCTGAAGCTATAAACATCTTGCTTGGTCAATGCCTTCACTCCATACCCACATTCTGCACATAACATTAATGTATTAGCGCGACATAGAATATGATGATCTCTACGATTACATTTCAAAACAAAAATAAATGCGTGACGATCAAAGAGAAAACGCATGGAGATTTAGTACCGGGAGCAATGTAGCCATGAGTCCCTCCTAGAAGAGAACTTGATTCAGAATCTATTGATGAAATATTCACCAGCCTTGCAAGTCCAAAGTCTGCGATGTGTGCTACATATTCATCATCCAGCAATATGTTGGCAGACTTTATGTCGCAGTGAATTATTGGAGGTTCGCAGTCTTGGCGCAGATATTTCAGTCCCTCTGCCACGCCTACTGCAATGTTATACTGAGTCCTCCAGTCCAACCTCTGATTAGGACGTTTCGATGCTTCGCCCAGATATTCCCACAACGATCCATTGACCATGTAGTCACACATGTTAAATTTGTAATTTCCACTGCGCGCGCGGGCCAGCATTTAACGCACGCCGAAACCACTATTGCAATACCACAAACCGCCATCAACCATATCGCACCGCTTCTTGTCAAAGGAGGTTTCCGTACGAAGGGGCTCCGATGCAATTTGGAGGAGGCACGTGGATTGGGGTGACATCACCCTCAAACACTTTTCAGACGATAAAAGTCAATTAAAACAGGGCATCCGATATGCGTCCGATTTGGCTCTTCTTTCTCCGCCGTCCGATTGCAAGGAAAGTACATGGGGTCTGTTAAACATAAATGCAGCGTGGATGGCCCATACCCTAAGTTAATATTATGACATTTTTCTGGTAATGTTTTTAATGTTTTTTACGGCGCGTTATATCTATTTTATACGGAGGTATGGGGTATGTAATTTTTTATTAATTGCATAGGAACCGTATGTTATATTGTTTTTGTAAGAGTGTTGACTCCATGTTAGGTGTGTATTGCATGCGGGGAGTTGTTGTATTGTTTTCGCAGAAGCGAATGAAAACCAGAAGAGAAGAACATAGAGTTCGTGGGAGAATGCACAACAGAGCAGTGCATAGTTTGTGTACTAACCAATTTTGTAATACACAGGATGAAAATTGGTTGTGGCACTTGAGATTTGGACATCTCAATTTTGGAGGTCTAAACTTGTTAAGCAGAAAAGGAATGGTGAAAGGATTACCATTGATAGAGAAACCGGACAGCCTTTGTGAAGGTTGCATATCATTTTGGGGAAACAACATAGAGAAAGTTTTTCATCAGGTAAAAGCATAAGGGCAAAGGCACCCTTAGAGATCATCCACTCAGATTTATGTGGACCGATGCAAGTTGCATCATTAGCAGGCAGCCAATATTTCCTAACATTTATTGATGACTTTACAAGAAAAACTTGGGTATATTTTCTTAAAAACAAAAGTGAAGTGTTTGAGAAATTTCGAAATTTCAAGGCACTTGTGGAAAACCAAAGTGGGCTGCACATGAAAGTTTTGAGAACTGATAGAGGAGGTGAGTATATCTCCAAGGAGTTTCTACGATTTTGTAGAGAAAATGGAATTAATAAGCAATTTACAGCAAGGTACACTCCGCGGCAAAATGGAGTTGCTGAAAGGAAGAACAGGACCATCATGGATATGGCAAGGAGTATGCTAAAAGCAAAGCATTTGCCAAATGATTATTGGGCTGAAGCTGTAAATTGTGCAGCATATATTTTGAACAGGTTTCCTACTAAAGCAGTCATGAATAGAGTGCCGGAAGAAGCGTGGAGTGGAAGAAAGCAAGGAGTCACCCACATGAGAGTTTTTGGATGTGTGGCCTATGCACACATTCCAGATCAGCTAAGGAGGAAGTTGGATAGCAAAGGGGAGAAATGTATCTTCATTGGATACAGTGAGGAATTCAAAGCCTACATGTTGTATATCCCATCTACCAAGAAGTTTTTCGTCAGCAGAGATGTTCAATTCATTGAAGAGGAAGCTTGGGATGGAAACATAGAGAAAACAGTGAATGTTAAAAATTGTTTGTCTCATGATGAAGATGATGAGGAGGTGGCTGAAATGCATCCCCAAATAGCAGCGCCAACACAAGGACAGCAAGGGACACCATTGAGGATAAATGAGAGTGCTTCTCCAAGCACACCACAAGGAGGAAATTCAAGTGCGTCTTCAAGCACTTGCACACCAAATGAAAGAGTTAAGAAGTTTAGAAATCTAAGTGATATTTATGATGAATGAATGAATTCCTTATTTGCTTTGTTTTGTCATGATGATGATCCTATTCATTTCGAGGATGCAATTAAAGATAAGAAATGGATAGAAGCTATGGATGAGGAGATGAATGCCATAGAGAGAAACAAAACATGGGATTTGGTTGAGCTACCAAAAGGTAAAGAAGTCATTGGAGTGAAATGGGTTTACAAGACCAAGAGCAATGCTGAAGGCAAGATAGAAAGGCACAAGGCAAGGCTGGTTGTCAAAGGGTACAAGCAGCAGTATGGGAGAGATTATGAGGAGACTTTTGCACCGGTTGCAAGAATGAAAACCGTGAGAGCAGTGTTGTCCATAGCAGCACAAAACAAATGGAAAGTCTACCAAATGGACGTGAAGTCAGCATTCCTAAATGGAGTGTTAAAGGAATAGGTTTATGTTGAACAGCCTCTAGGCTATGAGAAGAAAGGTGAAGAGCACAAAGTGTGCAAATTGAAGAAAGCTCTTTATGGGCTGAAGCAAGCGCCAAGAGCATGGTACAGCAAAATAAATTCATATCTATTGGATAATGAATTCGACAAGTGTGAAGGAGAACCTACCGTCTACATCAAAGAAAAAGATGGTAAAATTTTAATTGTTGTCTTGTATGTTGATGATGTTATTTTCACAGGTAATGATGATCAGCTCATTAAGAATTTTAAATCAGTCATGAAAGAAGAATTTAAAATGACTGACATGGGTTTCTTGAGATACTTCTTAGGCATAGAAGTAGATCAAAATGAAAAAGGAATTTTTATCTCACAGGCAAGATATGTAAATCAAGTATTGAGCAGATTTAATATGCAAGAATGCAAGGCAGCGATCACTCCCACAATAATGGGATTAAAACTCAGCAGAGAGGACAGCAGCAAGGATTTTGATCCTATTTTGTACAAGAGTATTGTAGGCAGCCTTATGTATTTAACAGCAACTAGGCCTGACATTATGTATGCTGTTAGTTTAATTTCCAGGTTCATGGAGAGGCCAAAGGAGGCACATTGGCAAGCAGCAAAAAGAATTCTGAGGTATGTGAAAGGTACCAAAATGTTTGGAATTTTATATAATGTCTCAGAACATTCAGATTTGGTTGGATACGCAGATAGTGATTGGGCTGGAAGTGTTGATGATCGGAAGAGCACTTCCGGTTATGTTTTCCATATGGGTTCAAGAGCCATTTCATGGACTTCTAAGAAGCAGTCCATTGTAGCATTGTCTACAGCAGAGGCTCAATATGTGGCAGCTACAGCAGCAGCATGTCAAGCAGTTTGGATGAGAAGGATGTTGGGGAGCTTATGCCAAGAGCAGGCAAAAGCGACAGTGATTTTTTGTGACAATAGCTCAGGTATTGCATTGTCGAAAAATTCAGTGTTTCATAAGAGAACGAAACACATTGATAGAAGGTTTCACTACATCAGAGAATTGGTGAACAATGGAGAAATTGTTCTAGAACATTGCAGGACTCAAGTACAGGTTGCAGACATCTTGACAAAGCCACTAGATCATAAAAGCTTTGAATTTTTGAGGAAGTCTCTGGGTATGACCGAATGCCCAGCAGTTGAAATTAAAGGGAAGTGTTAAATTTGTAATTTCCACTGCGCGCGCGGGCCAGCATTTAACGCACGCCGAAACCACTATTGCAATACCACAAACCGCCATCAACCATATCGCACCGCTTCTTGTCAAAGGAGGTTTCCTTACGAAGGGGCTCCGATGCAATTTGGAGGAGGCACGTGGATTGGGGTGACATCACCCTCAAACACTTTTCGGACGATAAAAGTCAGTTAAAACAGGGCATCCGATATGCGTCCGATTTGGCTCTTCTTTCTCCGCCGTCCGATTGCAAGGAAAGTACACAGGGTCTGTTAGACATAAATGCAGCGTGGATGGCCCATACCCTAAGTTAATGTTATGACATTTTTCTGGTAATGTTTTTAATGTTTTTTACTGCGCGTTATATCTATTTTATACGGAGGTATGGGGTATGTAATTTTTTATTAATTGCATAGGAACCGTATGTTATATTGTTTTTGTAAGAGTGTTGACTCCATGTTAGGTGTGTATTGCACGCGGGGAGTTGTTGTATTGTGTTCGCAGCAGTGAATGAAAACCGGAAGAGAAGAACAGAGAGTTCGTGGGAGAATGCACAGTAGTGCATAGTTTGTGTACTAACCAATTTTGTAATACACAGTAAAAAGCAGCGGCGTGGAGGTTGTGGTAACATGTAACCACATTTTTTTTGAATATGCAATTGAAAATTCAGGAGGTCGAATGTAATGAAAGTTTCACACAGTGGTGGATGTTAAATTTTTATCTTACAACAATGTGTGTAAAAATGGTTTTACATCAGTAAATGTAAAAAGGGGTTTTACAACAGTAAACCCAGCTCAGTAAATTCTCAGGTGAAAACAGAGTTTTGGTTAAATGTTGTTTTTGGTAAATCCCTCTCAGCAAAGAGGATGAATATGTCTTAGTAAATTTATTTTAATGAATGAAAATCTTTTATGGTGGTACAATACTCTGTTCTGATTAATTTTTTTTTTAAAAAGACTTTCTATGCAAAAAGATCTTGAAGCAAAGGAAACAGAGCATTGCCTCTGTGTTTTACTTTTGTGTTTTTGGAATTTTTCCCCTTAAAAATCCCCAACAACACAAAAGAACTATTACCTCTCTTTCCATCATGCTCTTTTATCAGGTCCCGCAGGATGTTTCTGTGACAGGCGTATTTCAATGATTCGATCTCGTGTCTCAGACTTCGATATTGAATATTGTCATGATGATGATTTGCTAATTTTAAGCATTTGGCAGCAAGGATTTTGTCCTGTCCTGGAATCATCACCTTGTAGACCATGTCGGATGTGCCAGAGCCGATGACGTAATCATCACTGAAGTTGTCTGTAGCTTCCACTATATCTCTGTATTTGACTATACCGAGTTGTCCATCTCCTGAAAAAATAGTACACTTCTTGTGTCTATTACTGTTCGGCTTTGACGCTTTTAAAACGTATAGCAGCGCAAGCATGAGAACAGTTAGGGTCCCAATACAGGCAACGGTAATCCCTGCCACTTCGCCTGAGCTGAATTCTTCCTTTTTACCTGCTACTTCTGAATCCGAACAATTGTTCCTTGTTGGTGGTCCGCAAAGGCCTGGATTACCCTCAAATGCATTCTGCGGGCCTTGTAAAAATGCCCTTAATGAAGGAATGGCCCCTGTGAATAGGTTTGAAAGAGAAGTTGAAATGATCTAGGCTTATCATATCTGTGAGAGATTGAGGAATATTACCAGACAGGCGGTTATGGGAGAGGTCCAAGGATTCAAGTAACTGCAAGTTTCCTATCTGAGGAGGAAGAGATCCAGATAGATTGTTCCAGCTTAGATCCAACCCATATCTGAGACTGGCTGCAAGCTTTCCCATCTCCAAAGGAATGGTCATGCTCAGCTTATTTCTAGCCAGGTATAGTTCGCTTAATTGTCTGCAATACCCCAGGGAACTGGGGATTCTTCCTGTTAATGCGTTTACACTCAAGTTTAATGTCAACAGATTTGTAAGATGGACCAAGGCTGCCGGTATGCTTCCTTCCAACCAGTTTCCTCTCAAATCTAAAACCTCCAAATTAATTAAGTTCCCTACTGCTGGAGGAATGGTTCCACTGAGATTATTGCGGCTCAAATTGAGCCTTCCGAGATTTCTCAACTCTCCTATCTCGGGAGGAATGGCACCACTCAGATTGTTGTGGGCAAGGAGGAGATTTGTAAGGTTCTGCAACCGTCCAATGGAAGAAGGTATACTTCCGTGGATGTTGTTGTAAGAAATCTCAAGGTGGTACAAGGCCGAGAGCATAGAAATATTACTTGGTATGAAGCCCGTGAAGAGGTTGTTCTGCAGCCTGACGCGTTGTAGTGAGACGCAGTCCTGTAGAAGGCTGGTGATGTTCCCCTCGAGCCGATTGTCGAACATGGCAAGCCGGGTCAACGACTTACCGCTGCATAACCCTGAAGGAATGGATCCGTTCAGTCCGCTGGAGCATGAATCAAGAAGCTCGAGGTTGCTGAGCATCCCAAGCGCAGGAGGCAGCGGACCTCTGAACATGTTTTCACTGAGAAGCAGCTTTACCAGATTGGGAAGGAGGCCGAGGCCTTCAGGCAAAGTGCCATCAAAATTATTGGAAGATAGGTCTAGATCCTGCAGGTTTGCAAGATTGGCAAAGGATGAGGGGATCGAACCTGACATGTTATTGAAGTCTAAGTGCAAGACTCTCAAATTCTTCAGATTGACCATTTCATATGGTATAACCCCACTCAGATTATTGTATGATGCATCAAATGCCTCCAACTTAGGCAATCTACTGAAAAACCCTCAGGGGATGGAGCCTGTAAGATGATTTTCATAAACCCAAAAAGATCTCAAATTTTCCAGCAGGGCTATCTCCCATGGTATCGTACCTTCTAGGGAGTTCACATAAACTGCAATGGCTTCGAGGCGGCTGCAGTTGCCGATGGAAGAAGGGATGGTACCAGTCAAATAGTTTCCGAACAGCGTCATCTGCACAATGTTTTTCAGATTCCCAATTTCCCGTGGAATCTTTCCTTGCAATCCGGCAGTGTCGAAATACGAAAGTCGTAGCCGACTGCAATTGCCGATTTCGGGCGGTAGAGAGCCACTGAAATTGTTGGAGTATGCGCTGATTGTATCAATATTGGCAAGCGTTCCGATAGACGAAGGAATGATACCATTGAGATTATTCGTATCCACAGCGAGCGTAGTCAGGCTTATTAGATTACCCACTGCAGGTGGAATAATACCTGATATATTGTTGGTACTCAAATTCAGAACTGTAAGAAGGCTACAATTCGCGATTTCCGGAGGGATGAAGCCCGTGAAGAAATTGTTGGCGAGATTGAGTTCTCGAAGCTCTGTGCAGTTGGCTAACTGGCTAGGAACCGTGCCGGATAACCTATTTCCCGAAAGGCCGAGCTTCTCCAGGGCGGCAATCTTGCCAACTGCACTGGAAAGACGGCCAGACAGCTCTTTGTATGGCAGGGAAATTGATGTGACCCGCCTTCCATAACTGCTGCAGCCTACACCTTCCCAGCTACACGGATTGACATCAGAAGAGCTGTCGTTTCTCCAACTTGAAAGAACATTCGGACGAACTGCAAAATATGACTTGATTTGTAAAAGGGCCACTCCATCTGCCGACAGAGCGTTAGCGCTACAAATAAGTGCAGGTAATGGGCCAAAATAATTGCCCTGAGTATGAAGGACAATAAACATTAATATTAGTAGACACCGAAGATTGTATCTTTTCATTCTCATCTTGCCTGCTCTGTTGGTTGGATCAAGCAACATCATGAACAATTGGCTGAGTGTCAGTGGCTCCTCCTGGCATGAACTATTTATAACTGAGTTGTCTATAATGCGATTTTTTGGAGATTCCGGTGACGGAATCCGGTAGAAGAAATGAGGTTACATCTTGATTTTTAGCAGTTAAAATGATTTTTTAACTGCATATTAGGATTCAGCTCCCTGAAAAACCCTGGGAGCCATTGACTTTGCAGAAACTAGCTATCAAAGTTAGGATTCCAATGAATTCCTGCCGGATTTTGATCTGGAAAAACCGCCAAAAAAACTTTCAAAAAGTCGCTTTATAGACTACTGCATTTATAACTAATTATTTATGTATATGAGAACCGTGAGAGACTTTATGCGATGGTGGTGAGAAGTTGAATCAAAGTAATACTACCCCTTTCCACCAAAGTACTTTCCATGCAATTCAAGCCATAAGATTTGGTGGAGTCTTTGTTATTAACATACACAGAACCTTCGTTGATAAGGAAATTCCAACTGTAAACATCTGCTTGGAGCTTGTAGTCGTCCGCATGTGTTACCTGCTAATTATTGAAACAAAGACTAGACTCCACCAAGTCCTTGAGCAAATCTTATCTTCATTGTCCGCATGTGTTACCTGCTACCACAACGGATTTCAGATATTGTTGCAAGTTAGTTATTGAAACAAAGACTAGACTCCACCAAGTCTTATCTTGATTGCGTTTTTGGCACGGTTGAATGTCACATGTAAGTAAGTCTCAAAAGCATGTGTTACGACTTTGCTTGCACCATGGTTGAAAAGTCACTCAAACAAACAAAGGTAGTCTACACAAATCGCCCTCCTCATACCCTTTTGTGCGCGTCACCCAGAACAGACAATGATATCTTTTTGGACGCGTCATGAAAGTTTTGCGTGCAGAATGAATAGGCACAGGTATACTAGAGACAAAATTCAACCCGAAGACAAACCTGGCCTTTTGGACAGACAAAGGTACATTACACAAATCACCCCGCTCAGACCCTTTTTCTCGGCGCCAAAACCAAGTCAATGATAACAAACAAACGGTGCTCAAGAAAAGTTTGCTTGCACATCAAAAGTCACTTATAATTGTTCAACCGCAATGAAAGACTGTGCTTCTGAGCGATGAAAATTCAAAAGGTAGACAATGTTACTGGTAGAAAATATGTGAATAGTTTTTTTGGTTGTATTCTTATCTTTAATTTATTAAAAATTAATTAATGAAATTAAAAATTGGGTAAGTTTTTATTTTGAATTTATTAAAAAATAATTAATAAAACTTAGTTGTTATTATAATTTATTAAAAAATGAAACAAAAAGAATTTAGCTATAATTATAATTTATTAAGAAATAAAAATTGGTTGTAGTTCCAATCAACAAATTCATCGGCTCTTGTAAGAAAAATACTTAGTGATGGATCATTGCCACTACTTCTAATTGCCCAACAGTGCTACCTTGATATCAACTAGATGGGAGAAACTAAAAACTTGGCAAACTCAATTATTTGTTCATTCCATTTAGTATAAAAAACCTCACAACTTATCGACTCTTTCACGGTATTCTTTTGCCATTACCATTTTCTTCAGTGCTCTTGTTTACTTTATTTATTTTATTTTATTTTAGGTTTTATTTTTTTTATATTTAAGTCTACTACTTTTAATAATTATGTTTTAGATTTTATTATTTAGGTCTACTCTAGTTTACTTTAAGTTTTATTAGTTCACTATTATAATAATATTAGGGTTTAAGTGTTAGGTTTTATAATAATAATAATAGCACAATTACATGTGGTTTATAAAAGGTGGAAAATGACCATGTTAAATGGTAGAAAATGAGGTTAATGTGAATTTACTAGTGCTTAGAAATTCCACACAATGTTTTCCATCTTATCTATGAAAAGTTCTACAAATATTGAATTCAATTATTATCTCATTGTTCTTTATCTTATTAGTTAAAAATTCTAGAAATATTGAATTCCATGATTGTCTCATTGTTTTTCATCTTATTGGTTGAAGGAGAATGAATTAGATAAAAACAAAAGAAATAAATTAGAATCTCACTTCAAGGTGTTTTACATTCATATTTTTTGGACAAGTAAAAATTTTAAAGTTAAACTTTCAATTTTGTATCTTATGTAATCTTTTAACAATTACTATTTTTATAGTTTTAAACTAAATTGGTGCTAAGTTAAAAAAGAATCTATGGCTTCAAGAGGATGAAAAGTTGTAAATATCATTTCACGAGATTATCATCCTGTTAATTGAGTATTAGAATACCAATCTCTTTCCTCCTAGATGTCTTCTTAACACATTCATACTTTGCCTTTGGATGTTTCCTTAACACATCCATACCTTGTACTTGTTACAATTTCACCACCCAATAAATCCATTTCCCAAACCCTAGTCATCCATTGTCCAATGATGTAGAGGAAGAGAAACCCAACCAACTCTTTTGTAACCAAAAATGTAACTATCAAAGTTCTTCTATCAAATGGTTTTTATTACAAGTAAAACTTTACTATCTATATATATATAATATATATATATAATAATATATTATTTTATTAAAAATATTTTCTTTCATTTTTTATTTTCTTTATCTTTTTAATCTTTATATATTTTTAATTTATTTTTCTTTATCTTTTAAATTTTGGTATATTTTTTCATTTTTTTTATATAATATATATATATATATATATATATATATATATATATATATATATATAATAATTTAAATCAATACATTCTCGAATTAGATTATCAAATTTATAAATATAGGATTATGAATTTTATATTTATTTTATAATTAATATTTAATTTAATTAATTCAAATAAATAGATTCTTAATTAATCATTAAATTTAAGAATCAATTTATCCATTTAATTAACTTCTACTTTTATATCTTGATATATTGTAAGTTCACATCTAGTATGTATAAAGTTTTATTTAATATATTGGGCCTGCACAAATGAGGCTTGTTGAAGTGTGCAAATTAATGATGTGGTTGGAGATTGTGTCTTTTAAGTAGTATGTTTGACAATGTAGAATTATTTTGTATTTATCTTTGTAGTTTTGAAATGTCCATGCAAGTGAAATGTCTAAAGTGACTGAAAAGTTTAAATTTAATTATATTAAGCAAGTAAATTTTGTGATATTTTTTTATGTGAAGTATAAAGTAGTACGATTGACAAGGTAGAATTATTTTGTATTTATCTTTGTAGTTTTGAAATGTCCATGCAAGTGAAATGTCTAAAGTGACTGAAAAGTTTAAATTTAATTATATTAATCAAGTAAATTTTGTGATATTTTTTTATATGAAGTATAAATAGTATTCAATCCATTGAGCTAAAGCATTTAGGCCATATATAATTTGTTAATTAGATAAAATATTTTATATTATTTTTAATATATTGAATCAATATAGTTGATATATATTCCAGTAATATATAGTTGATACAAATTTAATTGATTAATCAATAGAGTCAATATTGTTAATATGACCCATACTTATTTCTCTCCAAAATCAAAATATTATTCAATACCTTTTAAATCAATACATATTAATCAACAATACTTATATCATTAATTTATTCCATCAATAAGTTACCCACACCAACACTTAGTAACTGACATTTAAATATACTTTCAAAACAGCGTCATCTCCACAATGTTTTTCAGATTCCCAATTTCCCGTGGAATCTTTCCTTGCAATCCGGCAGTGTCGAAATACGAAATTCGCAGCCGACCGCAATCCGACGGGCAGGCTTGCTCACATGTCAAAGGTTACATGTTTGCTCAGTACGCCCACCATTTTTGGCGCGGAAGAAATTTTGCGTGCCGCTTTTGAGCAATGAAAAGTCGCTGAAGTAGAAAAATCTGGCAAATGGTGGTGAATTCAGTATTGTATTTTTTTATTGGTTAGTTGAGGATATTATGATATATAATTTATGAGATAAAATTAAAATAGGTAAATTATCAACTTCCTCTCTTTTCCAGTTGTTTTGAGAAGAAAAAACAAAAAATCTTCATTCGTAACATGAGATCCCATATACTTCAAAAAATCTTCATTCGTAACATGAGATACCATATACTTCATGGGCAACGTGACAGAGCCTACCAAAATAAACAAAGGAACATAACAACCAATTGCCATGAGCAAAATGTAAATTATAAATGGCGTGATGTTCTTTAATAGTGTTTTTGACAAATATTTATATAAAATGTTCAGGTTTAAATATTCAATTTTTTTCCTTATACAATTTTTAACTATTGATGTTTATAATTTTAACATTATAAACCAAATTGGCTTCAAGTTTGATATAGATATATGGTTCCAATTTTTTTATAAAAAATTATAGGTTTATGCAAAAGGTAGTACCATAATTGAGGATTTATTGTAAATATCTAATAGTTAAGAAAAGGGTGAGAATGGGTCTGAATGTTGTTAGGTTTGGATTTAAATTTGCACATTTATTTTTATAGAAGTCAAGTTATATATATCTATATATATATATATCCAATTTAAAGAGGGTTTTTGTGCATAAAGTTAAAGGAAAAGAGAATAAATATAAATTTTAAAATGTAGAAGTTCAAAATAAATAATCACTTTGAATTCTCGAAATTAAAAATATGAATCAATAAATAATCAATCATCTAGCAAACCATCTAGATCAGTTTATGCATCGATATTATGGCCTCATAAGATCATAAGAATCTTATACTAATAAGAGTCACAAAAAGGAGAAATACAAAAGGTAGTAGAAGATTTTTTGAGAAATGTTTTCTATGTTATGTTGTTGCGATTATTTGAAAATATTTATGTAGAGTATTTAAGAGATTTTCAAAGATATTTTATAAATCTTGAGAATTTAGGGATGGTTGTTATTTAGGGATTATGAACCCTAGATGGAAGTAAAACCTAAAGAAAAAACCCCTAACTCTAATTGATTATTATTTTTATGAATTCTTATTTCTTGGGTATGACATCTAGGGTTTTCTAGCTAGTTATTGCTTTTCTAAGTATCTTGAAACCATAATAGAATTTTGAGTAGATTTCTAAGGTATGTACTAAACCCTATCAAAATTTGAAGATGGATCTTAGGACCCTAGGACAAAATGCTTCTGCTATAAGGATAAATCCTAGACTAACAAAATTGACATCATGCTTGGTTGCGTTGAGAATTGAGGTACGTAATAAAGGACCGAAGAAAGAAAAATGAATAAAAGTATTCATGCTCGTTGTGAACTGTGTGAAGAATTATGAGAATGATAGAAAGAGGGAGTTATAAAAAGAAGCTTTATGATATTGATCAACATCCATTATAATATTCTTAAAGAAAGAAAAGACAACTTCTATTGAAGATATAAAATCCCTCTTAGATTAGATATCTGACACTTTTTGACTAGTTAATTCAAGAATATGATGATTAATAGATGCAGACTAAAAATATTTAGATCAATGTGAGGTTAATATATATTTGGCCTCCTAAGAGGAAAATGACAGTAGAGGCTATCATATCGATTTGGCATTGTTGAACAGATATTGATGGAACATGGTTTTTCTAATCGAAGGACATGTTCCTAGGATGAAGATGATAGAATAATGAGTAAATGTGGTAGTAATCTATGGCACAACAGATAGCTAGACTCATGAAGTTGATGAACAAGTTCACTCTCCCATATGGATAGTAGGATTTTTGGCTAAGTCAAAATGACTTCACACGGGGAGAAATACCATATCACATGGGTTCATATTGGGGGATATATATTGAGGGGAAAATGACATAATATATTTAGCATATATTAGGGGTTAAAGGGTTTTTATATTGGTAGGTATAAAAAATGGAGCTCAAAGTTAATGAAAAAATATTAAAGGGTATAAAAATGTTAATGAAAAAATAGATAGCTACAATATCTAGTGAAAGTAGGGTTTCTTCTAATTAGGAAGGTGCATTGGATTTGTATTAGTAGGGGGTTGAATAATGTGATTTTTAGAGGCATTTTCCAATAGTAGTCAAATTAGGGGTATTGTTTAGTATGCCACGAATGCACCTGTGGCAGAGGTTTATTGAGTGAAGTCCCCATGGGCTAAGATCTATATTGGTACCTTGGTTGATAGATCTTATCCCTTGTTTTCTTCATATCTTTAATAACATTATCTTCCATCGCCTTTTGTAAAGAGACTAATGTTTCAATATTTTTAAGAGGAGGGGTGGAATTGAATTTCTATGTCTGGGTAGTAGTCATGGTTTTGGGGAAAAGAGCTAAAGTCTACTTAGCATTCTACATGGGGCTCACATTAGACTTTGCATCCTATACAAAACAACATAGAAAATTTCAAGGGTGAATTTTCACCCTTGAGTAAAATCCAAAGGTTTTAAATTTTTATCAGTGATTTTGATTTTTTTTTGTATCATAGCACATTATTAGAAATCGCCTCAAATTTATTTTATAAAAAATTTAGATATCGAGGTTAACGCACCTAATTTTAAGGGAAAGGTGAAAGAAGTAAATCAATTATTATTTCACTGGAAGTAGTATCATTTAACACGTATGACTTAAATGTTACAACAACTTGATATAAATATTTTTTAAAATTTATTATAAATTGAATAAATTATAATAGGTTGAATATTTAATATTCTATTTTTATATATATACACAAAAATACAAGAACTCTAGTCACAAGCCTGGTAGCGCGTAGCGACATCAGAAACACAACACTTGTTTGAACTGTCGCAATAAGTCAAAGGTGGCATCTTTGACTGGTACAGTAGTGGGTAGGCGGAAAGTAAAGGATCATGTGTGTCCTTGGCACGTCCTGTCGCCCACGACTTGTGAGTCCAGTCACCCACGACTTCTGAGCTCGAAAGAGTTATCATAAATGTGCAGCTTCTGACTCCTACGCGATCATATGGCATCTTTGACTGCTACGCGATCATATGTGTGGCATCTTTTAGAAAGTAAAGGATCATATGTGTCCTTGGCACGCCCAGTCGCCCACGACTTGTGAGTCATCAGGGAAGATTGCATGCAGCTTCTGAGCAGTATCCTGAATAGTATAAATATGCCTCCTCGGAGCACGGAACAGTATCCTGAATAGTATGTACGGTAATCTTTCTGATCAAGTTGTTTCTATTTTGATTGATCCTGGATCTAACTATAGTTATATTAATCTTGACCTGGTGGATAAGTTTGCTTTGAGAAAATAATTCCATGCAGAATCTTGGTTGGTACGGCTGGCTACAGGTACAAATAAGCGAGTTAACTATTGGTTAAGAGCTTATGCATTTGAGTTAAATGGTATGCCTACAACAACACATTTGAATGTACTTCGATTGGGATCATATAGTATGATTTTGGGTATTGATTGGTTATACCTTCACAAGACCAAAGTGGATTGCTTCAATAAGGCTATTGAGTGTGCGGATGATAGTGGGAAAAAGCGGATTTTGCAAGGAAAGAAGAAGCCTAAATTAGTGAGGATGGTTACCGCTATGTAGGCTAAGCGTAGTTGCAAGAAAGGTTCTGTGATGATTGTAGTACACATTTCTAATCACAAGGGTAAGGAGGTTAAGGATGTTGATGTGTTTCGCACGTACCCAATTTTGCAAGAGTTTTAGGATGTATTCCCTGAGGAAATTACAGAGTTTCCACCTTAGAGGGAGGTAGACTTTTCTATTGAGTTAGTGTTAGGGGCTGCTCCAGCATCGAAAGAACTTTATAGGATGAGCACACATGAGTTGGTAGAGTTGAAGTTGTAGTTAAAGGAAATGTTGGACAAAGGATACATCAGACCTAGTGTATCACCTTGGGGTGCACCAGTGTTGTTCATAAAGAAGAATGGCGGTACTCTCAGATTGTGAATTGATTGTAGGGAACTGAACAAGGTAATGATTGTTAGGATATTCCGACACATAGGAATAGTTAAGTTCAACTTGGTCTAGTATAGAGTTAGGTTAGCGTTAGGTAAAGTGTGTTTCTTTACCGTTGTACATTTTGTAACTTACAATCCGACGGTCACGATATGTAGTGATCCGACGGTTCATTCTCTCCTCGGTATTACCGACACTTGATCCGTGGCTTGACACCCGATTGGTCCATGAATTCTATTTAAAGCGCATGGAGGGTCATTTGTAGGTTAACCGTGCATGAGAGAAGCTTATGTAAATTTTCATTCTTTTATTAATAAATTGCCTGTAGTAGCCACGTTGGCGCAGGCCGTGGACTGTTTCCCTCTCTGAGGGTTTTAACCACGTCAAAATACTGGTGTATTGATCTGTGATCTGTTTGTGAGCGGTGTCCTTCTGGTGTTCTGTCTGAGGAACTTACCCTGTTAAATTCCTACATGGTATCAGAGCTATTTGAGGGCCGCGTCCGTTGGTGATCCAAATCTGAAGCCGGTAGAACTGCATGCGGCTGTCGTTTCCTAGATCTACTGTTTCTGACTGCTTTCGGGACGAGAGGACTGCTCTGTTGTGTTCGGAGCATCTGTTCCAGTGAGGAACCCCTTTCGTTTCACGCGAAAAGGTTTCCGGTAGCCCTATCTGCGTCATTTTTAAGATCTGGAGGTATACAGTCTTTATTTGCAGTTTACTGTTATTTTCTCTCTGCTTATTTCGGTTTCGGTTTATTTAGTTTTTTTTTAACCGGATCTATACCTTTCATTTCTGCGTATGCTCTTTGCCCTGCGACTCTGTGCGATCTGGGCAAATCAGAAACAGAAAGGAAGGATTTTTTTTCTCATGCGTATGCTCTTTTCCCTGCACCTTAGTGTGATCTCGGAAAATCAGAAACATTGAGAAAAATATTTAGTTTTTCGGCTAAAGCTAATTTTTTTTTAAATATTTAGTCTTTTGGGTAAAGCTAACTTCGAGCCAAAAGGTTCGTTTTTCTTTGCATGTCCGTGTTGGGTTTTGTGTTTTGTGTTTTGTAGGGAAAAAGAGGTTTCTCAAGGCAAGCACGCAAACCAAAGCCCCCCCTTGCCGAGGATTGATGATTTTTTTGATCAGTTGAAGGGAGAAGCAGTGTTCTCTAAGATCGACTTGAGGTTTGGATACCATCAGGTACGCACCAAGGAAGAGTACATCCTCAAGACTTCGTTGAAGACCAGGTATGGGCATTATGATTTTGTTGTTGCTCCATTTGGTTTGAATAATTCTCCATCTACATTAATGTGTTTGATGAATAGTGTGTTGCATCCTTATCTGGACAAGTTTGTTATTGCATTCAATGATGACATATTGGTATATTCTAAGTACGAGGAAGAGCATGTCGAGAATTTAGAAACAATGTTGAGATTGCTGAGAGAGCATCATTTGCATGCTAAGCTCGACAAGTGTAGTGTCTTTCAGACTGAGGTACATTACTTGGGACATGTTATCTCTAAGGAAAGCATTGTAGTATAGCCATAAAAGATCAGGGCTATCATGGAGTGGGTAGCTCCTAAGAATGTGGATGAGGTGAGATATTTTATGGCATTGGCAGATTACTATAGGAGGTTCATCAGGAACTTTTCACCCATTTCATATCCTATCACATAATTGCAGTGAAAAGGTAAGAAGCCAAATGGACATAAGAATGTGAGACTAGCTTGAGCAACTTAAGTAGTTGTTGACACATGCACCAGTGCTAAATATTGTGGATCCGAATAAGGAGTTTGTAGTGTGTACAGATGCTTGCAAGTGAGGACTTGGTGTAGTTTTCAAGAAAGAAGGATATGTAGTGTGTTGTGAATCATGAAAACTGAATGAGCATGAGAAAAAATACCCAACACATGATCTTGAGCTAGCAACGATTATACATTCGTTGAAGATGTGGAGACATTATCTTCTAGGTATGAGGTTCACATTAATGAGTTTGACTTCAAGATCAGATACATCAAAGGGTAAGAGAACTGGGTAGCAGATGCTCTTCGCAGGAAGGTACAGGTAAATCATGTAGCAGCTATGCACTCTCATGGGACAGAGATATAGGATAGAATCTTGCAGGCTGGATAGTGGGGTGACAAATACATGGAGATCATGCACATGTTACAACACATCATAGGTACAGGTATAGCTACAGGTGCAGGTACAAGTACAGGTGATCAGGATGCAGACTACCATTTCATGAAAAATGGCTTGGTGAGATTTGGAGATAGGATCTATGTACTGAATTGTAGTGAGCTCAAGAATCTTATCTTGAGGGAGTTTCACATCTATAGGTTTTAACCGAGTATAGAAATTACCTGCATACGAATTCTAAAACGCAGAAAATAAACAATGCGAGAGCATAACACATAAAACACATAGACATAAAGATTTTCCCCTCGATCCCAAAACAAGGACTACCAACTTGATTTTTCATTATGTTCTTGTCAATGTTACAATACATATTTATACATGCTGAAGCATCCAATATTATGGACCAAAAACCATCGCGTCCAAAACTATGGACCGAAAACCATCGCGTCCAAAACCATGGACCAAAAACCATCGCGTCCAAAACCATGTGCGAAAATCATGCACAAACCCATAGGTAGATCCGCCCAACCTAATATAGGGTCCAAAAAAATAAAATTCCCAGGGTAATGCCCAGGACCCCGTAGAGGAGGGCTACCTACCCCACCGTGACCCCCCCATTGTGTATTCGGCACAACAAAGGGGGGGCTCTGCGCCCTCCTCTAACCCCCTGATTCACTACGCGGGCTAGTCATGGAAAGAATAACACAACCCAACATTCTCCCACTTGTTGTTTTCTTTCCACGCGGGCCCACAAGAGATCTTAGTAATTTATCTAGCCCTGCAATGCCCATTGTTTCTCTATGCCAAGAGAACTTCTCAGAGCTCACAAATTTTGTCAATGCATCTACAGTTTTCTTCAAAGTGTCCACCTTTACCAGCAACACATTTTTTTCTTCTATCATATCCCTCACAACGTGATACTAAACATCAATGTGTTTTGTCTTTGAATGGTAAGTAAGGTTCTCTGACAAGAAAATTGCACTTTGGTTGTCACATTCTATCCTTATAGCTCCCTATACTAACCCCATACTTGAACACAATCTCTGCAACCAAACTGCTTCCTTGCTTGCATGAGTGGCTGGCATGTATTCTGCCTCTGTAGTTGATAGTGCCACTACAGATTGTTTCTTACTCATCTAACTGACTACACCTCCAAATAGGATAAACACATACCGACTTGTAGATCTTGTCTGGTCTAGATCTCTAGCCCAGTCCGCATCAACAAAGCCATAGATATCCAAAAATCTATCCAATCCTGGTCTTCCTTGGTAGCACAAACCATAATCACTAGTGCCACATAAATACCTGAAAACCCGCTTCACTATTGTCCAATGCTTCTTCCCTAGTTTTGACATAAACCTACTCAATACTCCCACTGCATGTGAAATGTTTGGTCTAGTACGAACCATCACATACATCAGGCTACTGACTGCACTTGCTATGGAACACGAGACATATCCTCTTCCTCTTCTCTTGTCTTGCGACATTGTTCAGCAGATAACTTTACACCTACATGAATAGGAACCTTCATCGGTTTACTATTGTAGTGGCCAATCTAGGGTGCTAGATTAGACTAGATTTAATATCAACCAAGGTAGGTAAACTTAGAGGCACGTGTCTAAAGTCTATATATCTAAAAGGATCTCATCTACCTAACTAAGAGTCTACTGTGACAGGCTATAGCACTCCCTTACAGGAGATTGAAATATGTTTTCTCTCACACCTTAACACTCAGATCACCTAATTTAATTAATTGTTCTAAAGAAACAGCGTGTTGCTAGTCTGAGTTTTCAACCCTCTTACAAGGATATCATTCACAAAAGCTCTTTCCAGCTAACACACTAAGCATTCATGAAAACCAAAAGCTATTTTATTCACACTGAAATTTAAATGCATGAAAACAGAGTCCACAGAGATACTTTGAAATCCAATGGTCGATCAAATCTTTTACAAGATATTGTTCAATGATCTAGCAATCGAATTCTTAGCTATCACCATGAATAATACTTGCAAGAACTTCTAATCGAATCAATAAACTCACAGGAAATAAAATAACATTAAACATTATTCAACACTATTCAGATTTGAAAACGATATGGAAATGAAAATAAAAGTATACCAATCTCCACATAGGGCCCGTCCACGCTTCAATGGCACACTTAGGAAACTTCAAGTGATGAAAAAATTAACGCATAAGCACTGTAATGGTAAAACAATGCCTGGAATTACATTCTGGAAATTAAATCACATGCAAGAGCAATGTTCTGGAAACAATACACAAGAAAAACAACGTTCTGGACAATACAATACGCAGTCTTTTATCTGCTTGTCTCCTATCCTATATTCACTAACTTTCCCTCTATAATCGAATGTACATACATTATTATGCAGATGTTTCTGCTTTTACAAAAAGAGTGATTTTTTGTCTTTTCTAATCTTTACTGATTTCCAAAGCAAAATGAAATCAGTTTGGGAAACTCTGGCTTTTTGCTGCCTTTGTGACCAAAAAGGTTGGGTTTGACCAGCATTGACCATGTATCCAGGAGCTTTAGATTCGCTGTTGAATATATCTTTCACCATGTATGTACATCCTAGATCACTTTCCTATCCTTTGTTTTGATTTTCCTGCCATGCCACGTGTGACATCATAAACCATTTACAGGAAGTCATGACATCCTATAATTTTGTTGAAAATTTCTAATTTTTAACATTAAAATTCACAAATTAAATTTAACGTAAAATAACAAGTATAATGCTTTGATTAATCAATTTCAATGGACTATGAGGGGTTTATGGGAGAAAATGATAGACAAATGATGGATTTCTAGAAGAAAAGGATGTCAATGAAATGGTACCAACATCTCCCCCAAGCTCAATGATTTAGCATGTCCTCATGCTAACTCTGATGTGCTCCCTTTATACTCTGTTCCTGCTTATGCCTCTGCCGCTTGTAACAATGCATCTATATTCTTCTAAGCTTGGGCATTCTTCTGAATGTGGAGCTCATGTTTCAAATTCTTGTATTTTTCTTTGAGAGCTTTCTTTTGAGTATACCATTTGGTTGCCCACTTGCAAATGTCAGTTTGTTAAGTCTTGAGTTCTTTGATTTTCTCCTTCAACTTCTCATTTTTCTGCTGAGTCTTCTTGCTCTGATCTCTCAACATTTCATTCTCCTTCTTGATGAACTTCTCTAGCATGTTTGCCTCCATCAATTCCTCTTTTAGCTTTTCAATTTGTTTTTCTAACCTCCTTTGTTTCTTGTTTGCAGGTGCTGGCTCTTTCCCTTGTCCATTGTTACTCTCGACTTCCATTTCGGCTTCCGGTCCTGGATGTGAATGAGCACTACTCTCAATATCCATCGGTGCATTTGTATTTGACTCTGGTTGATCATCTTGTGTTTGGTTCTTTTGTATTCTCCTTGATCTTCTTGTATAAGTAGTGAAAATTTTGTCTTGCTCAATTTTCTGGGTAGCTTCTTGCCTCATCCTTCTTGTCCTTACACTACTGCTGTGTGTAGGAACATTTCTTGACTTGCGCTCAGGGATTTCCTCATCAATATCAAGCATAAACTCTGAATTCTCTTGCTATTCTTGTTCATCTTCTCCATCTTTAATTTGATTAGCAACCAAAAATTATTTCCATGTTTTTCCCCTCCTCTGCACTTCAAATTCAATTAGAATTTTAATCAACCCAAAATGATACAAACTTTTATCTTCATTACTCTTTTGTTTCTGAATAGTTTTTGACATCTTAGTGAAACTCTGTAAGAGGAAATAGGGTACACTGATGGTGCATTGCCCTTTTAAGTGCAACAGGAGTTTGATGTGATATAGATATACTATGCTGTAACGACCTTCACACGTAACAAATTTCTGAATAATGTACACCATTTCATCCCATGGGTGCATCAGCCAGCTTCTAGGGACACCCTTTTTCTAGTTGATAGAGGAAACCCTCGACCTAGACATAAACTGAGTCCATGATTTTTCCTTAAATTGTTTTGTTTTGAAATATTTTTCCCCTTCTGGACTGATTCCCAAGGTTTGTGCTATGGTATCCTCTGAAATCCTAAAGGAGAAGTTGCCTATCAATGCTTTCTCTCCATTAAATGTGAATGCAAACTGCTTCGACACTTCTTCATTGTTCCCATTAAATTTCTCTAGGAAGGATAGCCATTGCTTTTCCCTTAAAATCGTAATACTGTCATCATGATATTGGGAACTACCAAATGTCTCAGGCTCTGCTCTATTGGTCATTTTGAAAAAGAAATTCCTGTTCTAAACCTTTTTTTGTTTATGTTCAATAATTCAACAAGGGTCTCTTGATTTGTTACCTCTGTTCTGTGCTCCACTCAACCGACCTGGTAGCGCCCTCAGTTCTCAGGTCTCCTTCTCCAATTGCTTGGGCAACGACCGGATTAGTGTCCTCGGATTATGGCAGAGGTAGAAACTCGTGGTGAGCCTATTTACTATGCTCTCCCTTTGTAGCGCCTGTTGTCTCAGCCTTCTTTGAAATCACAGAGTTTAAATCACTAATATGGTAACGCCCTTTTACGAACTGAGAGTTTTATGAAATGAAACTTAACAACCGACCTTACCCAAATTACTATAATGATAATGCAGAGCACATTCACATCATAAAGACAGAGGAGCTGTACTGGTTTCCATAGGCACAATCATGAGAACGCCATAGACATATAAGGAGTGCTGGAGTGATGATAACGGATATATGTTGCATGAGTCGACTTGGGTCAAAAAATTGTTTTATAACTTGGCCGATTCAAAAATGAATGAAATCATTTAACACTTGTCTCTCCAATGATTCACCACTTGTCCATTACTTGTTGGTACTTGGCCGATTAAGAAGATGATGGATTGATGATAAGGTTTGATGGCCGATTCAAGAATGAGGAGTTAATGACAAGGTTTGAAGGGTGGTGTAGGAAAAGATTTAAAAATCCTAGGAGGAATATGGCAATAGGCTAACGTGTGTTGGCAAATGATAACAGAGTTGAGTAGTTAGGAATGTTACAAGGGTGATGGGTATAGGGGTGTTTTTTGAAATTGATCATAAGCAATCATAATCATCATATTTAACACTAAAATAATTCAAGAATTTTAAATGTTAAAAATAAAAATTACAACAATACATTACACTTGTTGGTTGACCAAAAGTTGAGTTGGCATGCATAGGTAGGACTGATCTTCATTGTCCAAATATGACTAATCTTCACTGTCCATAACAGGTCCCTTTTGAGATGAAATTGGATATAACAGGTCCCTTTGAAATCTGAAGAATTATGTTTGTGCAGCTTCTTTGAAATCTATGTGCAACTTCTTTGAAATCTGAAAAACTATGTGTGTGTAGCTTCCTTGATCTTTGGTGTTGATGTAGCCTTGATGATAAGAAACCTTTGAAACTCTGTTGAAACTTTGTTGAAGTAGCCTGATGTAGCAGTCTTTAACAGGTCCCTTTGATATTTGTTGAACAGGTCCCTCTAATATTGGTGCTGATAACATAGTCTTCTGAACAGGTCCCACTGCATATTGCTTGAACATGTCCCTTTGATTAGAACAAAAACAAAAACAACTTCTTTATTGAAATACTGAAGTGCTGAAACAAATTCTTTGAAGATTTACAAATGAGGAGATGAGATAAGTAAAACAAAATGTTGATGCTTCTCCCCCACGAAAGCTTTGACTTGTCCTCAAGTCATTATTGAAGCGAAGAACCAAATAGTAAACAAATAGAACAAGGAATTCTTACTAGCCAAAGGATTGGTTTTCAAGTAAGAATTCTGGGTTAGAGTGTGGCAGAGTCTGGTTTTCACATCTAAACCATTATTATTTTTTTATTTTTTATTTTTTAAATGAAATGAAATGAACTAAGGTAGAGATATCACAGCTGAAGGCTGCAATATCTCAACCTCCCTTTGCTGAGATATAGTTTGAAGAAAATCCTCCTTGCTGATGGGCTTATGGTAGAGTTTCAACCTATGGCCATTGAAAAGAAAGGGGTGGCCTTCTCCATCAATGGTAATAAGCTTGACTGACCCATTTTCATAAACTTGAACTATTTCATATGGGCCCATCCAATGTGTGGTAAATTTGGCTTTATCATCTCTGAATTTAGAGTCAAAGAGTAAAGCTCAATCTCCTTCTTTGAACTGTTTCTTTTTGATGTGTGCATCATGCCACTGCTTCCTTTTTTTCTGCATTAGGAGTGTTGTCTCCTCTACTTGCTGCCTCATTTCATCTAGCTGGTTCAATTGCTGAATTCTCTCTTGTTGGGCTTAGTTGAGATCAATTCCTAAATCTGTAGCCATCTTATAAGTATGTATTTGAAATTCAATAGGAAGCATTACCTCTTTGCCATACACCAACTGATATGGTGTAAACCCTGTAGTGTTCTTCCATGTGATTCTATAAGCCCAGAGTGCATCTTTGAGCTTCTCTTCCCAATTCTTTCTGTTCATTGCTACGGTCTTAGTGATAATTCCTTCCAATGTTTTATTTGTGGATTCCACCTGGCGATTGGCCTGTGGATGGTAAGGTGTACTTTTCCTGTGTTTGATTTGATATTTTTCTGTGATATCTTTAACTAGATTTGAAGTAAACTGAGTACCTTGATCTATCACTATCTCCCTTGGTACTCCATACCTTACAAAAATTTCTTCAAAAAGGAAGTTTACCACTGTTTGTTTAGTTGCTCGGACTAGTGCTTTGGCTTCAACCCATTTTGTCACGTAATCAGTACATACTAGGATGTACCTTTTACCTTTTGAAGTTGGATTGATGGGTCCTATGAAATCTAGAGCCCATTTTTCAAATGGCTCTAAGTGTACTTGAGGTTGAAGTGGCATTTCATCTGTAGCTGTTGGCCTGCGCATTCTTTGACAGCTATCACAGCTCTTCACATACTTCTTGGAATCCTTAAAAATAGATGGCCAGTAGTATCCAAGACTAATAATCTTGAATGTTGTTCCTTTAGTTGCAAAATGCCCACCACACGGTTCATCATGGCAAGATTTTAAAATATCAACTATTTCATCATTTCTTACACATCGTCTAATATCATATCATAACCAGTGTAAAATAAATCTCCATTAACCCATGAGTATCTAGCACTTTGTTTGATCAGCCTCTTCTTTTCCTTTGGAGTAAAATATGGAGGTGTTCTTCCCGTGGACAAATAGTTGGCCAAGTCAGCATACCAAGGATTCACTATTGAAATTGCAAATAAATTTTCATCTGGAAAGGAATCTTTAAAAAAATATTATGAACTAGACTTTTCAAAACATTTATGTGAGAAAATTTAAAATTTGGTGGGAAAATTTAAAAGTTCGCTTATCTCCTTGGCTGGGCTTGGCTCGAATCGACTGTTCTTATCTCCTTGGCTCGAAGTCCCACTGCCTGAACATTCTCTTCCAATGATTGATTAAGGTGTCGCTGTCAGGGTTCACACCCAGTAGGAAAGCTTATTTTCTGAACCAACTGTCTTATATTATTATATGATATTTGGCAAGGTGGGCTCTAAATATCTGGTATTCAACAATTTGGGAAACTTTTGAGTAGACAGATCAGTGTGCTTTGAGGAGCAATAGCCAAGACAGGTTTACCAACTCTGCATTTACTGCTATTTTTTCTGTGAGGCTGATCTTCCATAGTTTTTTCTTAAAACAGGTATGTGTTTTAGCTTTCTCTTTGTTTTCTTAAAAGATAGATCCTTTGAAGATAGGGTGTAGAAACTGGACGCAAAACTTTCATGTATGTTTTAGCTTTTGGATCCTCTCCAGTGCCATTCCTGCCTCCTCTATAGCCTCCTCTATATCCACCTCATGCACCTCCTTAGTTGTTCCTGTGGTCACCTCCTCAACTCGAAAATAATTTCTTTTGAATCATTTTTCGTTTGTATGGAGGGCGCAACAGTTGTTCCTAGGGTTTTCAATTGTATGGAGGGCACAAAAGTTGTTCCTGGGGTCACCTCTTCAACTCAAAAATAATTTCTTTTCAATCATTTTTCCATTGTATGGAGTGCACAATAGTTTTCATTATTATTAGTATTTGGATGGCATTTCTCTGCTGAGGCATACCATCCCAGTTTCTTTGGTTATCAAAGAGTTTTCCCTGATTAGTTCCTGCCCTGCAATCATCTTTGACATTGCTCGCATGCCCATCATAAATGAAAATGGACATATGAATTCAAAGGCATCTCCACTTCCCCTGAATTGCTTTTGATGTTTGCACATCAAATTGAAGGCTTGAGGAGATGATTGATCAAGAGGGGGCACATGTACGCCTAGTGCCGATTTTGGTGGAGATTAAGGAGGGGACCCTCTGCTCTCAGTTTTTTGTAAAGTTATGATTATGCTTAGGGCATATCTTATGAATCATTAGGGGAGATGGATCCTTTTGGTAAAAAACCTTGAAAAATTAGATCTCTTTTGTGGAGAGTAGAGTGAAGGTTAGCCATTTCGTCTGCGGACGGGGAAGATTTGCGATTGCACACACAAACATTTGAATTGCAGAGACGGAAGTAGAAGAGACAAGGACCATAGAAGAATGAGGAAAGTAGAAAAGACACACAACAAGCGATATCATAGTAGAACAAGGAAATTAGAAGAGATAGGGACCATAGCAGCTTCCTCCCACTCCAGCGAGAATCATTACATCCCGTCATATACCCTACCGGATTCCCAGTCGTTGCAGATTTCGTCATAACCTGTCATCTCAGGGTTAAAATTATATTAAAACACACGTGACTATTGACCTTCCAAAAAATCATAAAAATTTTGTTCTTGGCACTTCTACACTTGCTAAGATAGCGATGAAGGAAAAAATATTGGTTGTGGTTGAGCAGTATATGGATATCTAGACCAAAACCCAAAACTGGGTGAATCTAGCAGATCTTGCATTGTAACACCTTAATAAGGGTATACTGATGATAGGGGTATACCGATTTTATCAATAGGATACATATGTTTGTATAGTTTTTTATTGTCTTAATCATATGATGAAAACCAGAGTACAAGAATATGGGTTTCAATGCTTTGCAACTGTTGAGTTCTTGAGGATCGGTCGCAACTTGGAGAACTAGGAATATTTTGAGAAGAGTATTATATTCTTGTCAATCCATGTCCTTGCCTTGCAGGACATTGAGAGGGGTATATATATTCTTCTCAATGGAAAAAAGTTGTCATTTATGTGGTTGTTTATGATCTTTCCATTTATTCGCGTATTTTTGTAATATGTAAAAAGTTGCAACCTCATTAAATGACACTTACACAGCTAGAATACACCAGTGCTACCTCTAGAGAGATAAAATCAGCTGTGCTCATCTGATTCCTCGGTGCTCAAGATACTGGCCCATTGTATAAACATAATCGAAGGGAATATCCTTCACTTTGACAAGTGAAATAGCTAGTAAACTCAAGGCAGCAATATCAAGATGAGTCCATATGTGCTACATTATTAGATTTACTTGGTAAACTGATATCCTGTTGCCTATTCAGATTATTAGGGCTACCTTTAGATTCTTTCTTCTTGATTTTACAGACTTTAAACACATACCCAACCCATTTCCTTGTAAGCATTACTAAGCATAGGATGATAATATGGGGCATTTTCTTGGATCAGATTCCAGCTTAGTTATTTCCTCTGCTTTTGGGCATATGTAAAGTTAAGTGCATTTTAATGGAATGTGATCGCTTGTTTCTGTGTTAAGATATCTGCAAATTTCCTTGCTGACACTTTCACATCAATGTAAGAGAAGTCCTTATAATCAAATGGGTATTTATCCCAAGAGTTTATTCTTGCACATTCCCACACTTTCAAGGCTTGCATATGTGCCATAAATCATAAACAAGTACCCAGACTTGGAAGAAAACTCAAAGTTAGAACCACTTTTGATAGCGTATGGGTCTTCCTCATAAGACAGTTGTAGAGACTTCTCCCTTCAACGCAGTTGGGCTTTAAGACTACGGATAAGACGTGCTATGTCTCCTTACTTGAACAACACCTAAAACACATCCTTTAGGACTGTGTATTGAGTATATTTCTTATTGTGGATTATGGGTTCATTTAGGCTCCCTTTGGCTGTGTCTTAGCTATGAATAGAAGATTGTAGCTACGACTCTTTTGGGGCTTCCTTTGCCAGCGTATGGAAGCCTCCTTGTTGTGATGAAGAGCCTTCTTTTGGGACATCGAAGGAGCCTCTCTTCACTATGATTTAATCCCTTTAGGACAGCATATAAGGCTTGCGGCTAGGGCACGTTGTACAACAACTAGGGCTCCTCCAAGGCTATCCTAAAGGGCTCTTTAGATCAATCCTACACCTCTTGACGAGACTATCATGTTGTGCCACTGCTGCACTATGTCATGGTTGACTCGTTGTGTTTTGCCATACCATAACAACACCATGAATTTTCTACACTAAATACTAGTTGTCCCATGTTGTACCATTGTACCATTGCTGTCCCATTGTGCACTATATGCCATTGAACATTGTTGTCTCATTGTTGTAACATATGCTGCACCATACTGCACCAAGTTGCCTTTGCTGTCCCATTGTTGTATCATTGCAACACCATGTAGCATTATTGTCCCACTGTTGAAACAGACATCTTGTTGTCCATACTACTGCACCATTGTTGCACCATACATCTTGTTGTCCATTCTGCTGCACCATTGCTGCACCATACATCTTGTTGTCCATACTGTTGCACCACTGTTGCACCATACATCTTGCTGTCATCGATATTACTACTATGGTCCCTAACCCCATTTCCCTGCTCATTAATCATATTAGAGGTACTTCCAATGAGTCTCAGATTGCATGGGTAGGATACCTTGATAGGAGAACTGATCATCTGTCCCACAGGAGAACTAATCATCCTGGCTCACAGGAGAATGATTCATCTTATCCCAAAGTCACCTTGGGGTATTACAGTGGAAGGCTAAGCTATTCATCTTGTACACAGTGCACCATTAGGGGAGGGTGAATCGCCCTATGGTGGTGTGTTGCTCCAGTAAGTACCCCAAGCCCCTTAGATCTCCCAGAGCTCAATGCATGCAACATGCAGGACCCTTATACGAAGGTCTCTCAACGACTCCAGGTTGTTCGGGAAAGTTACATATTTGACCTTTCCCCTAGGCTTTGACAAAATGTTTGCAACCTGTACATCAGTCTCAATGCGATGGAGCCTCCTCGCTCATCGACTTACAATATTCTAGATAAGTTAGTATCTGATGTCTATCTACTGGAGCAATCATCGAATACAAGATTCCTCAACAATTGAATGCTCCCCTGGTTGTCACAGAGGATCACAGTGATATTCATCATGTGTACAAAAAATGCACTAAATAGGTTCCACAACCAGGCAGCTTCGAACAAGATCATACTCGTAGCTATGTATTCGGTCTCGGTGGTGCTTATAGCAATCGACATTTGCTTCTTGCTCATCCATGATATCGAAGCATACTCCAAAGAGAACTAGCACTAAGAGGTTCTCTAGTGATCCTCCCCATTACCTGCCGAGTCAACATTCGAATAATCATGTAGCTTCATATTTCAGGCAGTGAATCTCAATCCATGAGAGATTGTGCTCCGAAGATATCTCAAAATATTCTTGGCACCAATCTAGTGAGGCTCAACCAAATATGAGCTCACCATGCTAACTGAAAAACATATATACGGACGAAAGTTCACCAAGAACACCAATGCAAATGAGTTTATGAAACTTAGAGGCATTGCCCAAATCTGGTCTGGCATCATCACAATATAAATTTTGAAAGTTAAGATCCTCGAGGTAGTCATGGTCTTGTAGTTTACCTTCCACATCTGGAATCCAACTCTCTCTTACGTTTGCAAGTGAGAGGGTCTGCACCTATCAAGAATAGGTCATTCTTAGAAGGTGTCGGTATGAGAGGTCTATCATCCACAATCTTCAAACAATGGTTTGGATTGGCTTCACTCTTAGTGAATCTCAGCTTCATCTGACAATTATCAATCCTCTCATATCAAACCTAGGGTGATTTTCTTCAAGCCATAGAGGGCAGCGTATTTGACGCAAAGGCCCAAAGAGGCCAGCGTATTTGACATAGAGGCCCAGAGAGTTGACGTAGGGCCTCCTGGGGCTGACACAGGCCTAGATAGGCTGATGCAGGGCCAACGCTGGGCAAGGAGAGGCTGATGCAGTCCATATTGGGCAGACACTGGGGTTTCAGTGAAATTCTGTGCTGAGGAGCTGTCGGAATGATTATCTGGGGTTTCGGCCAGGAGATCTGTTAGAAACTGTTAGGTATTACTGCTAAGGAAATTCCCTGTTTGGTAGGCCAGTTTTGACACCCAAATTGTACTCTGATATTGCTTAATAAAAAGAACCCTCAAATAGTTGCACCGGTTTTCCCGCATTGCGTTTTTCTGGGGACATTGGTCCAAAAATAATGGTGTCATATGATGTGTTTGTTTCTGTTTCTTTTAGTAGCCTTTTAGTAGCCTTTTGTGTTGCAAAAAACACCTCTTATACTCCCTTTTTCTTCAACTAGCCTTTTGATAGTAATATAATATGTGGCAAACCTGGAGTCACAAGGCCCGAGCAACTCTCTAGATGCATTATTCTTGTAAAAGCTCAATGTGGGTTGATTGTTAAATATGAAGTGAGAAATTTGTTTCCCCCTCCAAACTGTCTCATTAATCCATGGAAACTTTGCCAAGTCATGTAACAATAAGTCAAGACAATGAGTAGCACAAGGTGTCCAATATATTTTTCTGTATTTATCCATGATCATTTTTCATGCTTCGACACAATTTGAAGCACTATCAGTTATAACCTGGACCACATTTTCTTCTCCAACCTCAAGAATAGCTTCCTCTAAAATCTTGAAAATAAATTCAGAGGTATTCTTATTCCCTGATGCATCAACTACTTTAAAAAAAAGTACCCCTTTAGGGCAATAAACCAACACATTAATACGAGGTCTACGATTCATATCTGACCAACCATCTGATAAAAGTGTGCACCCTGTTTCCTTCCAAGAGTCTTTGATCTTCTAAAAATTGTTTGTAACTCTTTGTTTTGACCTCTTCAAAAGAGTGGTCCTTATAGTCTCAGAACGAGGAGGGACATGCCATCATCTTACATGCATTTATGAAGTAAGGGTTTCTTGCCACATTAAATGGAATTGCAGATTCAAAAAACATATCAGCTATAGCATCATCAACTTCTTGTTTCTGCATGGGCTTCCAAAGAGAATTTAATGTAGCTGTCCCACTTGATTTACCGATCTTTGACTAAGATGAACTCCCAACACCAACCGTGCTTGAAGAAAGTGCAGAAAATGGATTGTAATTCATTGTAATTTCTTTTTGAACACGTTGTCTTTTGTTTTCATTCGTTTTCTTAGCCTTTTGTATATTTTCATAATATTTCTAAAGTGTCTCCTTGAGCTCTGCAGACACATTCTTGCAACCTTCAACACCACCTCCTTTTCCATTAGTGACAAAAAGTAAGTAGTTCATGACTCTAGTTAAAGATCCATAAAACTCATTATTACATAGCTTGCATTTCAAATGCCTCGCATGGGGCCTGTCCAATTTCTCCACATATTTCCGTCCTTCTGCCGTTGACTTTGGAGGTGCCATGACAAATATGTCTGCATTTTTATTGGCAATGGCACATTAAGATTAAAATTTAAATAAATGACAAAATAGTGAAATTCAAATACAAATAAAACTTGATATTTTGATTAAAAAGTAAGAAGTAAAAAAATTTATTGAATCATACTAGGTCCTAGGATACATGGTTTTGCACAATTTTCTTTTACTTCTCATTCTCTATTTACTGTGATTGAATGCCAATCCTCAAGCAAGCGCAATTTTCTTTTACTTCTCAGTCTCTATTTAGTGAGATTGAATGTCAATCCTCAAGAAATCATTAAGTTCAATAGCAGCCAACTATCAAACCCACAATGTTCACTATGCAAATGGAGATGCATGAAATATTCAAGGAGATAAGCTTATTTTCTGATCAAGGTGAAAGTGACATAACTTCAGCCTAACAATATGTTTTTTAATATAAATTCTAATTTGAGTTTAGACAAATTTTAAATCTTCCTTCTCCATTTTTTTCATAGCACATTATAACAGTCCTAAGTTAGTTGGAAACTTTACTAAAGTGCAAGAGGAAAGGATCTAAAAAGATCCACTTTCAAGCTACTTGTTGCCCCTTCATAGAAACAGAGTTAGAGACACTCTAATGTTGTTGCTTGTAGGAACTCCTAATTCATGTGACTGAGATATAAGATGACATAAAAATATGAAAAAATTATATAGATTTTGTTAATTTTTCCCTTTTTTAGATGATTGGAATGTAAAATATTAATGTATGTCCAAAGTTTTGAGTCGTTAGCTCAGATAATATAACTATAAGTTATTATATGATGGACTAAAGAGTCGACGGTACCTGTGTTACATGTAACGTGTTCTAGTCATGCACAATGCAGTCAACGCTGAAGCTCGAACAAAGGTGCAGCAAATCACGATTCACACTGCACAGCCTACGGCTATAGCTTATAGGCTCACACGGTAGTGGGAACGGGCTCAAGCCGCCGTGTAATCAGCGACTAGTAGTGACTGAACTCGCAAGGTGCCGGTGTACAACTGTGGGACCACACCGATCTCTTCAAGGCTCAGACTGCACATCGCAATCAAATGCACAACAATATGCCAATACAAATGCACTCCCGCTATGCCAATACAAACACTCTGCTAACTAAATACTCTATTCAGTCGACCGACCGGCGACAACTTGTTCCAAATCCTTGGAGTGCCATCATTTATAAAGAAAAAATGGTAGGAATAGTTGTAGAAAAGCAGTATGCGGCCCATGGTTTTTCACGTAAACAGGCAAATAAAACCGTAAAAAAAATTGGTGAACCCTAAGTCGAGCCTGAAAAAAAAATCGATCAAATTCGCGTTCAGGTTCGTGTTCGGATGAGGTTCAAATTTGATTAGGTTTTCCTTTTGGGTTCAAATTTCAGGTTTGGCGAACCTGTATTAATTTCAAATTTTTTTTGAGGTTCGCCGAATTTCGAACCTGAACCTTCAAATTCAGTGAACCTTGTGACATAGCCTACTACATGAGGGGAATGGTCCCTTTGTAAGATTTTCCTTCGGTACATCTCAGACATGTAGCTTCATGCTACTTTTGAACTCAGGCATCCCAGTTACCATCTGACTCACATCGAGTAAGGCCCCATAATAAGTAGACCTTTGGTGCTATAGACGAGATGTGTCAACTAACATGGTCCCCAATGGACCATCCTGCAACTTGGTACAAATTGCCAACGCTGAACCCATGAGTAAAAGCATCTTTGAAAATTCTATTTTCAAACACGTACCTTCCCATCGATGAATGCCACCCTGAAATCTTTGACTTCCATTGCCGAAATGGACACCAGGTTCTTCTTGCGATCAGGTACATAAAAGAGATTATGTAAATGAATTGAGTTACCCTCATTCAATTGAGGGGTAACATTTCCTACACCCTTTCCGAGATAGGGGGCATCGACTCCAAGTATAATCCCACGATTGTTTCTTACCAAATTCAAGAGAGCACCCTTCTATTCGATGAAGTGCCTTGAAGCACTATAATCAATAAGCTATCTTCCCACAGAATCTGAAGGAGAGGGCCAATACAAGATAACGCTTCTTTATCTTATCAGAAACATCATTTGATTCTCCATACCTGGGGTTCCGTGCTTTCCTTGAAGAGTCAGCCGTTTCCTTGATGACCTTCATTATCTGTCATTCCTTCGATCATTGAAGATGTCCCGGAATGATTGTTATCTTCATCAATAGATGTGTTCTTGCCATTTTTACACTCCTTCACATAATGGCTAAACTTATTGTAATCTGCCTTTCCTTTCACCCTGAGATCCGGACTTCCCATTGAAGTGATATGTAGGTAGGCCATCAGAAGCTTCCACTATGACATTCTGATGATATGCTCTGCTTCGACTTTACCCTTCATGAATTTGAAGAGGGATGAGGAATCCATGGATCCTTTTTTCCTTTCCCAATTGCCTTTAGTGATTGCTCTTTCACTCATGACTGCGTATAGGATAATGGATTTTCCTTTCATGACTGCATATAGGATAAGGGCTTTTCCTTTCATGATAGCAAGGGAATTCCATGTGTAGAGAACTTCCTCTAGGATGATGTTGAGGTTCCATCTCCATTAAGCAGCGTAGTGACTAGGTTTAGGGCATCTCTTCTCCTTGGACCTGTGGCTAGGGTTTCTGCCTTCATTTCCATGGCTTCATATTATTACTTCTTCATAGGGCAACGTTTAGGGCTTCTCCATAGGGAAAAATTAGGGCCTCCTTCACCGTGCTAGATATCCCTTTCCTCTCACATCCAAGGCTTCTTCATTAGTGCAGTGTAGAGCCTAGGGCACTCCCTCTAAACTAGTGCTATAATTGTACACTTTTGATGATGGTGATCCTCTTGAGCATTCATTCTCCACACTAGCAAATGCATATATTTGATTAGGTATACAGGAGGATGATGATGGGTGAGACAACAATGGTAATACACAAATTCTAATGATTATGGCGTCGAGGAGGACTACCGATAGTCATCGGCTATGAGAATCTTCCATCTATGGTTCTAGTGTCCATGCTATTTTGTATTTTCCATTGGCATTCCAATCTATAGTAGCATTGAATCAATATCTATGTTGTATGTTTTCTACATTCTGATTTTTATGACTTAATGAGAAGACCACAGTTTGTGGTTCTAACTTCTTGTGTTTGCCATTTGATCATCATTGATGTAGTACTAGTAAGTACTAGTTGTATGATTGAATTTGTATAATGTAAATGTTCTAGTTTCTAAATTCTAAAATAATTGAAATCCTTATTGTCGTGTTTTTAGAGTCGATGTGTCTTGTCTCACATATGAGAGATGAAACACTTGGTATTACCTTAGATTGGCTATTTATTTCGTATTTGCCACTGTAAATGGGTTGTTGTTATTTGGTTGCTTCAAGCTGTTCATATGCTGTAGGTGTAGAATTTATTTGCTAACAAAATTTAGAGTTGATTTGCCTCCCAAACAAATTATTGTTTGTGTGTGGATTTTTTGAGTTGTTGATCTTATATGTCTTGCCATAATATTACAAGTGTCCACAATGAATGAAACTCTGTGATTTCTTGTTGGGGTTGTACATTCTCTACGCATGCTCCTATTTGGATCGCAGGAAAATCAAGGTTATGGTCTTGAATACCAACATGATTGGACCAAGAACCAATAATGTATGTCTAACAATAGACCTTAGGCATCACAAAGGACACACCTCCAGTCATATGATGGTCTGATAATTGATGTCAAAGAATTTTTAAACTCCAGTATCAGTTGTAGTTTCCTTAGTCTCTTAAATAGTTTCTTCTCCTGTGATTGGGTGCATAGTTATACTTATCTATTGATCTGATTTTGTCAAAATTTGGGTTCAAAAACTATCTTGAATTCATGTCTCGAGGGATATAAAGATAGTGGTCACTGCAAAAGGTAAGTTATTAATGGTAGGTGTTTCCCATATTTCAGAAATTTTGATAAAAATCCTGAGTAAAGCTTTGTATCCTAAATTGAGTGGGGATTTAGGATTGAGAGACTTGGGGATCCTAAACAAAGCATTGGGAGAGAAATTATCTTGGGATTGCCTTTGTGTTAGAGATGAACTCTAGAAACAAATATGGGATATGAAATATGGCCACTCTTCTCAATCGAAAAAGTTGCAAGCAACCAAGCATCCTCTAATATCTTCCATATGAAATTTGCCACAGGCAAACTAGACCTTAATTCAAAGTCATGTTGTTTGAGAGACTTGGAATGGTCACAATAGTGACTACATTATTCTCAAAAGATTCTTGGCAATAGATGCCACAATTGAGGGATTGTTAATCTTAGAGATTTAATAACATTTACTTCAAAGCATCAAGGTCTTATTGTAGAAGAATTTTAGAAACCGATTCAATCCCCTAGGATATGGAAGGAATGGAAAACAGTTGAAGATTGGAAATAACATCCATCTTTCTCTCCCTAGCCTATTTTAGCTCATGAGCTTCAAAAATGAAAAATATCCAATGCTCAGGATGAAGACAAATTCTGGTGAGGTTCTCAAACCAAAGGGATGTTTACTCTCAAGGAATCCTACTCTCTTATTGTTCATCATCAAGACATCCACTAGGATCCCATTTGGAAGAAAATCTAGATGAATGGTGTTTTCCCATGGTCCTCAATTACTTTGGCTAGTTGGATGATGTAAGATCCTCACATGGGATCAAATCAGGAAAAATGGATTTTAGGGCCCCTGACTTTGTACTTTATGTTGGAATTATGAATATTCTATGGAGCATATATTGAATGTATGTCCTTCCATTGAACATATTTGGATGCATATTTGACTGCCTTTTGGATCCTTGTACTGTAACTTCAACAGTTTTTTATACTTGTACTCCCTCATAGATCCAACATATTCAGTAGTCTAGTTCAAAATAGAGAGTGGATTATTTCTCGTAGTTTTGTCATGTTGATGCTTTGGAAAGAAAGGAAAAACCAAATATTTAAGCAAAAGAAAGAAAGGACAAAGTCATGGTCTACATCAAAGTGCAACATGGGGGTTACATTACTCCCACTTAAACTCACAATGAAATGTTGAGGTGCCAAGTGTATTACCATGAAAGTTTGTAGCTCCCTTACTTTCAGTGTCTGTGAAAATAGGATTAGTTTAATGAACTGTATTTCGGTGACCTCAAAAGTGTTTTCAGGATTTAAATTATCAGCAAGGAAAGCGTGATCTTCACCATACTTTTCATATGGTTCATTTTCTTCCCCTACCTTTGCATGTTGTATATGTACTTGCATGTTTCTTTGGTAGAGATTTCTCCTCCATGAGAAAGACCGCCCCAAGAATGCCTATCTGCCCTCTTAGACAGAGTAATATTTGCGTGATAGAGATGAGAACTGTAATCTTCCCATTTGACATTGAGCTCCATCATTAGAGCAAAATTTTTAGCATGTGGCCACCTGGAAGAGGAGGAAATGATAGATTGTTGGGAGCCAATATCAGCAAGAGTGAAAAGCTCATGCCCATGAAGAAACTGGATGATTGGGGGAGGAAGAATGTGATTCCCAGCCAATCCAATGATTACTAAAATGGCTTACAACTTCTTGTAGGATGTCTTTCTGAGTAGTTAGTATTATATTGACCATATTTCTAGTATACCAAATTGTGTTGGAATTTTTTCTTTTGGAAGCTATCTTATGAAAGTACTTAGTATTATTATCTCCCCTAGAAACCTGCGTCATTTTTATTTTTTGTCTCCATTCCTCTGCCTGATAATTTAGAGAGCTCCAATATTGTATTTTTGCTTTGTTGAGATACGAAATTAGGACTTGTAGGGTACATCAATTTCGAAATCTCTTTATCTATAATAGAAAACTCTCGAGAGAGTGTCTTCTTGCACTTGATGATGCATGTCTTAACCTTTGACTGTAGCCTGTGCAGTTTCTGAGTGACCTGATACATCATTTTATTTTTCATTATCCCTAAAGGCCTCATCCAAGATATCTTAATCAGGTCGACTAAATATTTATATTGTATCCATACTTGATTGAACTTGAATGGTAATTTCTTAGCTTCTTGTTCACCATTCCATTCCAAAAAGATTGCATTATGATCAGAAACTAAAATTCCTTGGGGCAGAAGCAGATGCAACTCAGTTGCTTGAAAGCACAAGATGTAGAAGGATCGATTTTTGTACATATCCTATGGGGAATGAGCCTGCCAAACCAAACAAGAATCTAAGAGAAATGGTTTAGGAGGATGATGAAGTAGGAGATGGTGAAGGGAGTTTGGGAGGAGAAACAATGCAACTTGAAGATGAAGAACAAGCTCCAATGGAATGGGCGAGGATAGACTTAGCTGGTGAAAATCAAGGGGAAACATTAAACACCAGGACTGGTGCTGAACCAAAAAGATTACCTGATACATATAACAGTGGCCAGCATTTGGTGAGAACATCCCATCCTATTGGAAACTTGTTAAATGGGGAGAGGCAGAGTCAATCTCCTGTCAGTCAGCAGCATAGAGAAGATATACATGCTAAAAACAAGGGAGATAAGAATTCGGTAGCAACAATTGATCTATTAGCATCAGAGGTTGCTGGTAGTTGGGCAGTCAGTACAGTTGGTTCAGTTCATGGTGTCAATGAATCTCTTCGGAGTGATGACAGACATCCAGGGACAGGAAGGATCAGTGGTGAAGGAATTAATCAAGATTTTGATGCTAGTCAGATTGCAGCAACAGGTGAGAATATTAGGTCCAGGCAAGATCTACTATTAAGTAGCTTGAAGTGTCAAGACACAGTGCCTGAAGATGCAGTGGCAGGAAGTCAAAATTATCCACCTCCCAAGTTAGCTTCTCGACAAAGCTATGAGCACCAAGCTTTGAATGAGATGCTTGATATTCTTGCCCCTGATTTCAGACAACTTCATGGACTTAGACGAAATAAAGATAATGCCCTTGACACTGAAGAAGATACTGAAGGGGAAGAAGATGATAAAAATCATGATGATGATGACACTGAGGAGGGTTCAGAAGAACCGAAATCTAGATAGGAAACTATATTTCTATTAACTCTGGATGTGTCTGAACACAAGCCAAATGCTTCTCCTGTCATGGCAGTGCAATTGTTCTTTGGTAAGACATGATATTATTTGGTGTTTTTATGACTTCCATACCTAATGGTTTGAAATTTTGACTACTGTAGTTTGGTTGAAGAAATGATCCATGGATGGTAATGCCCATTAGAGGTACAAGCGTGCTAAGTTTTTGCTTGGAAGGTGCTTAGAAATCTTTTGGCTCTCTGAACATTGCGATCTCTCGTATAATTGTAGATGAGTTCCAATTTATTGACTGTTATTCTACATAAGAATAGTACACTTTAGCGCTTTGGTGCATAAGCACCTTGACTCTGCCTCTATAATATTAATTATAAAATTCTAGTAGAAAAGATCTGTGAGGAAGTGCTCCAAATTTCCAGGATTTTTTATTTTATTTATTTTTTTCTTTTTCTTTTTCTGGGAAAACGAATATATGCATTTATTGGGAACCAATTACAACTAACAACCAAAGATATTACTTGAATCTAAAATCTTCCACCTTTGCTTGCGAAGCAACTATTTATCTGTTGATATTTCTTCATCCTTTTTCATTCTCACTCATCTTGTTCTTCATTTCTATGCATGATCCTTCTTTCCTGCTCACTTTGTCATCTTAATTGCTCCATCTTAGTCATAAGCTTCTCTTCTCATTATTTACCAAGTTTCCCTGTCCATATGGCCTCTCTTGGGAATCCATTTCTTCAGTATTAATTCCTAGAGTCAACATATTGTTATCCTTTCTACTACTATTGTTTATAGGAACTTATTCTAGCGTAGGCACCTACACTTCATTTGGCAGCTCCCAAGGGGCATGTTCTTTCTTGGGAAAAGTATGATTCTGATTTACGCCTATAGCCTTACCATACATTTTGATGTCATCCGAACCAAGTCTACGTAGGAATTTCACTATTAGATGTATGGTATTATGGCATCCCAAACATCTAAAAGGGATTCCCCAGTAATCCACTCATTTTATGATAGATTTTGTACTCTAATAGATATCAAGGGTAGCTCGGAGACCTTCTATGGAATCTGGTTCAATGAAAAACCATGCTACTCATTTTTCTAGAAGGCCAACACTCCCTTCATCGACATAATAGAATTTTCCTATCTTGTTGGCAATTTCCATGCTTTCCTTCTTGGTCCATAGTTCCAAAGGAAGGCCAAGGAGTTTAACCCATATGTATTTTCGTTCGGGATCTTCTTTAATAGGATTAAATCTGACCATCTAATTCTACAAGCATAAAAATCCCCTACCTTTCACGCATGAGATTGAGCCAATCCTATCTGCATCTTCCATTGTCATGAAGTGGAATCCAAACCAACTATTGAGGAGCATGGTTACCTTCGGTCTATTTCCAACAATACAGAACCAGCATTTATGCACCCATTCTTTCATTTGTCCACTAGACATCCTAATGTGTTCCTAGTGGCCCACCAATACCTTATGCTTCATCTTTACCACATTATCCCAATATATATCAATACCCATAATGAGTTTTTGTATCTGTTCCTGGTTCTTGATCGATTTCTTTTACGTTTGTCAAATTTTTTTTGGATCGGGTTCCATTTGAAGATTCCTTTCCAAGATATGTATCTTTGTCCTCATGTTGGGATGTTTTCAACATGCAAATGGATGTGGGAACTTGATTTGGTCTACCCAGTCTCCCTGCAAATTCATTTTCTATGACTATCGATACTTCTATAATTTTCCTGTCATCATAAATCTATTCCATAGAAAACGATTGACCAACCATGTCAATATTGACTATTAGAACTGCATTACTTTTTAAAGCCAACGTATTGGTCAGCACAATGCTACTACATATGGGTGAAAATAAAATCCAAATAAAATATGAAAGTGTGACTGATTTTATTTGTACTATAAAACAAAGGCTAGTCGGTTAATCTCCTAAAACAAGGTGTTAACATAGTCTGTCGAGAGGTACATTTTGCATGAGGATAACCCCTAGACTACTATCTTTTTATAAGCAAAAACATGGAAAATGTTTGGTTAGGTAGGAATGTTTGGTTAGGTAGGAATACAACTTGTCAATTTGGTCTAGCTTGAGTGATTAAAAGAGAAGGTTGTTAGGCTCTCCACCATTTCATGGATTGATATAGTGATGAGACAAAAGAGGCTATCTCTTGAGACTTGTCTAGGTGATTCATAACAGTTGTGGTGTTGGTGCCTTAACTTAGCCAGGAAATGCCAAAACTCTATTGATGCACAAAATTTATTACTGAATCTACCTGAGAGTATGCCATAGTCACTGAATATGACATGCATGGTTTTACCAAGGAGGCCCTAAACTTTTGAACAATGAAACTTTACATTGGTATCCTGGTAGTAGCTGCATTGGTGTTATTAGCATTACACCACTTTTAATATGGGTATTCACAACAGAGAATCACCATTACGCTTTGTTGATTTGTGTTAAAAAGAAACATAACACGCAATAGATTTCTTTTGGCATGCAATGTTGTTGTTGGTAGTTTTCTTCTATTTCTGCCACATGTAAAGCTAACATGCGTTAAATTTCTTTCACCTTGCAATATTTTTATTGGAAACGTGCTTGTGTTTGGGCCAGAAACTATGCTAGATTTCGTTTTCTTTGCAATATTGTTGTTGTCAATTTGGTTGTTTATGATAAAACGAAATCTAGCAAGTGTTAGATTTCCTTCACCTTGGCAATGTTATTGGAAATGTTGTGCTTGTGTTTGGGCTAGAAGTTGTGCTAGATTTCTTTTGCTATGAAATATTGTTGTTTCAATTTGGTTGTTTATTATAGAAGGAAATCGAACACGTGTTATATTTCCTTCACCTTGGTAATGTGCTTTTGTTTGTGTTAGAAGGAAATATAACATGCACTAGATTTCTTCTAGCATGAAATGTTGTTTTTGGTAGTATGCTTGTATTTATGGTACATGTAAAGCTAGCACACGTTAAATTTATTTTACCTCACGACGCTGTTATTGGAAATGTGATTGTGTTTTGATAGAAGTTGTTGGAATTGGTTTTCCGTACAATGTTATTGTTGGCAATGTGCCTTTGTTTGTGCTAGAAGTAAATCAAGCATATGCTAGATATCTTTCACATTGCAATGTTGTTTTTGGCAATGTGATTGTGTTTGTGCTAGAATAAACTTTAGAATGTGTAAGATTTCTTTTACTTTGAAATGTCTTTGTGAGTAATATGCTTCTATTTACATTAGAAGGAAATTTAGCATGTGGTGGATTTCCTTCGCCTTAGAATATTCTTATTGACATGTGCTTGTTTGTCATAGAAGGAGATCTAGCATGTGCTACATTTATTTGACCATGTAATGTTGCTTCTAGCAATATGCTTATGTTCGTAGTAGAAGGAATGATATTGATTGTTAGCTTTCATTTGAGGTTCAATGTTGTTGTTCAAAATGGGATTCTACTTGTGATAGAAGTAAAGCTAGCACATTATATTTCCTTCATAATGCAATGTTGTTATTAGAAATATGTTTGTCGTTATGCTAGAAGAAAGGTTGGAATGTGTTAAATTTCCTTCATCTTGCAGTTGAAAATGTGTTTATGTTTGTGATAGAAGTAAATCTTGCATCCGTTAATTTTTTTCACAATGCAAAATTATTGTTGGGAATGCGCTTGTATTTGTCTTAGAATGAATTATAGAATGCACTAGATCTTTGTTCTTGTGCCAAAAGGAAAACTATCAAGATTTCACCCTCACCAAGGTTAGTGCTCTAATATTGTTCTTGGCAGTGCATTTGTGATTATGCAAGAAGGATAGCTAGTGATTACTAACTTTCTTCTAGACACCATTACACTTATGCAACCAATGCTCTAGGAGTGACATTGTTTAAATAATCACAATGGTTAGAGTTATAGCTTTTGATGTGCCTCTTTATTGAATTTGGAACAATTTATGAAGATCAATGATAGTGAAAAATAATCGTATATAAATATATGTTATTGTTGGCACTACATTTGTGCTTGAGTTGGAAGGAAATATAATGGTATAGCTTTCCTTTTGGCACAAACACGATAATCCAATCATAATTATTTGATCCATGGAGAATAATGTGAGCTTTGTATAATTTTGAAGTTTATGAATAAATGTCTTTTTGAGGTATACTATATTTTTCTTCCAATGAAATTTCTTTTCTTTTAGAATAAAAATGAAAATTATCTAGTATTTATAGTAACAAAACTTTTATTTGGAAGAAAACCTCTAGTTTGGCTTTCGATTATCAAGTTCAAACATCAAAAATCTTCACTAAGTGAAATATAAATATAATTTCTCCTTCTCATGGGGATTTTAGACATCTTATGTAGCATCGATCTTGGAATTTCTTATATTTTCCAAAGGACCATGTTTTGGTTCTTCAACTTCTACAAATTTCTTATGATCATTATTCATACACATGCATCAAGACTACAAGTGTCATTTCTAAAGTTAAATAGGAACTTGGTGGTTTGATATGAGGTTATATTTTTCATTCTATGATACTATGTACATCTCTAATTTCCCTGTCTTCATATATTTTTTTGTGTAATTTGTATGTAAAGTAATTTTTGGTAGTAGGCACTAGATGGTGGGAAACAATGTT
>APFE030668457.1:600-12116 GCA_000404065.3 Pinus taeda | reverse complement strand
TTGGGTGAGGGCTCCATATTCAATACAAAGCTTGGGCATAAAGTGCATAGAAATATGGTAAATAAAGGATGCATAGTGATTAAAATTGAGAAGGTGTTAAAACATGATGCTCCTCTACCACATCCAATAGGATTTGAGCATACATTAGGGGGTGCATTGGAATCTTATGAGATTTGGCCAGAATCAGATTTGGAGCCTCACTTTCATGATCATGCCATAAATATTCCCCAAGATAGGGTTAGATTCATATGTACAAAGGTTTCTCTTACACATGAATGCATGGGAACAAGCATGTGCATTACCAAAGGAATGCTAGTTAATGTCTGCAAGGAGCACATTGTTGAGGGTGAAACACTAGGTGAAATGGAATTTGGTGTTTTTTTGGAAGAGATAGATGGAAATTGTGAAATATAAAGAATTGGGGATAAGTCTATATACTGTTCGGTTAGATGGCCAATAAATAAATTGGTGGACAACAAAGGTGTGAAATTAAGGGTCAAGGAAAAGTTCAAGGAGCCACCCAAAGAAATGGTGATATGGGATGTTATAGAGGACACAAATCCATTAAATAAATGGGATGGGTATCCTTGTAATGAAAAATATAGAAAATCAATTGACATGCATGTAACAAGGCCATATAAAAGGATTAAATGAGTTAAGGCTACAAAAAAAATTGCAAAATGTCAAACAAAAATAGATGAAGTGAAAGAAATTCGACTTTTGGCAGGAGGTGTATGTTGTAAAAAATATTGTCTTCAAAATGAAGATAGGAAGGCCATTGCAAGTGCTAGGAGGGTTATGAGACAAATAAATAAAAATTGAATTAGGTAATTTGTCTTAAATTCACTCATGTCAAACACAATCATGTGAAAGATCCATGGCCACGACCTACCACCTATTGCTAGAAATGTAAAGGACATGAGATTTAATGGGAATATTATTTGTAAGAAAGCCTGGTATAAGATACATAAGATTCCTCAAAGCCCATTTTATAACTACCAACATTATTTCCAACATGGATAGATCAAAGCTATTCATGGTAACACCAACACATGCAAAGCACGAGCTCACACAAAGGCAGCCATAGAAATATTGCACAAAATTGTAATGGATAATTCAGAATTTTCACCAAACCAAACATGTTAAGTTGAATAATATGGAACATATTCTCCTTTAATATTTCTTCCTTCGACTTACACACACAATTCTTTGTTAAAAGAGATCAATGAGGCTCTTCAAAATCTCAATTACCCATCAATATCACAGTCAACAATGAGCCAGATCTAGAATACTAAGTTTCAAGATGTGGCATTTTCAAAGAACACCAAATTCAGTAAATGCAGTGAATGTATTGTGTTGAAAGCACAAATGAAGTCAAAAACTACAAAAGAGTTGGAAGAAAAGGCACGAGGTAGGTTGAACAAACATAAGAATATTGTTATGTGTGGAAGATAATGCTAATATGCCCACATAATTATGTTAGAGCGGTCTCCAAAGGAGTATTTGAGCATTATAAAATGGATGAAACAAAGACTTCAATCCCAAGGCAACGTGTCAAATCAAAATCTATTGTAGGAACAAATTTAGGTTTTCCATTGACAAGTATCCTTACACATGGGCATAAGACAAGAGGTTTTGGTCATTTCTCTTTACCATTTGTACATATGGGATCACAATTTACTATTACATCCCTTACAAAGTGCTTAAGGGACCTTGAAGACTCACAAATGGATATGTATGGTGATCCACTTTATGAAAGTAGAAGTTCAAGAAACCCACTTACAAATGCATTACTTGACACCTCTATTTAATCAAAATGTCAAGTGTACAAGGATGATTTTATATCTCATGGAAGATAAACAAGTCAAAATGTTGATTTTAAACCTCTTCCTCGACATTTGTTGTTACAGTTGGACAATGCAGCAAGTGATAGTAAGAATCACTTCTTTCATGTTTCTATCACTTTTAACTGCAACTTGGTGTCTTCATCACTATTGAGGTTGGGTTCTTGCCTGTGGGGCACAGTCAATGAATACATAGATGGAAGCTACAGAAGAATCTCTTCCAACCTAAAAAGTAAAGATATATATTCTTAACCTGAAATGATGGATACATATCGCATAATTGAAGAAAATGGAGTGTTTCCACCTATACTTATTGACAAGGTATATGACTTCCAAAAGTTTCCTTAATGGATACACCAAGGAGGGAAAAAATGCACTAGTTGGACATCTTAATGTCCGATACTTCCAATTTCTTGTACTCAATGATGTTTCAATACTAAGGTACAAAGAATCAATTAGAGAAACAAAGTGGTCAGAACAAGTTGAGTTATGGAGATGATGAAGGTTGACCTATAATTCCCATAAGGAAGACATCTTTCTGAGCTTCCAAACAGAATGATGTCTATTTAAAAGAACTAAACGAAGGGATAACATCATACATAAAAATGTGGAAAGACGCTATCGGGAATGAGGATTCACCAATTATTACAGAGGAATGGAAAAATAAAGTAGTGTATTGGGAAAGAGTTCTTGATACATTAGATGGAATCTATAATGATCATAGAATAATAGATGCAAGTGATTCATCTTCTGGGGATTTTTGGCCCAAGAGAAGGCAAACCACTGATGTTGATTGTAATGCACTCCATGTAATCTCAAGTATTATGGATGGAGATTTTGATAATGCGATACATGAACCAATATATGTTGGATCCAAATGAAACAATCCAAAGCCAACATTCAATCCGATGATTTATGTTGAGAAAGGAAGGATGTTGCTAGTTAGATCAGGAAATGAGGATGCAAGAGAGATGATTTGGATGGAAAAATCCATCTCATATATCTTTAGGGATAATGAAATTGAGAATATTCATGTAAAGGTTGACTATAGGAAGCCTATGTCAGGGAAATACAATGGAAATTTTTTAGAGCAATATTGGATACCAAATCTTGATGACACAGAACTTGGTTCTATTCTAATTAATACCATTGTGTGGGCATGGATGCCAAAGAAAGAACACTGCAAGAACAAATATCTTAAGATTAGGTTTATATGATTCATGAATGTAATTTGTTTTGAAGGATCTATTAATATACATTCAGATACACTTTTCAATATTTGTTGTATATAACATATTACCTTCATATTATTTTTGGAGTTTTATATTATTTAGTATTTCAATGTAATCATGTGTTGATACAAATTACATGAAATTGCCATAAACTATTTAAGTTTTCAAAGCTTTATTTGACCAACATGACTTCTCACCATATCAAATATGCATAATCAAATTCAATAATACACTTAAAAACATCTTCAAAACTTGGTCTATTAAAACAATAGTGGGGTACCTAATTAGTATTCTATTTAATATAAATCATTTAAACACTTAATGAAAAGATGCTAGACACTTGTAATAATGTTTGAAGTGAGTTTTCCTTAATATTCCTTATTATAATTGATATAAATCAAATTTGCTATTTTGTTGCACTCTAATTTAAAAAAAAAAATGATCATTGAACAACACAACTAGACTTATGAAATATTTCCTCTTATAGATTTTGAAGTGGTGCCAACATTGTACTATTATAATAAATGTGTACTCAACTTAGGAAAAGTAGTTAGTGTCAATTTAAAATGGTCAATAATAGTAAGAAAAACAATATTAATATATTGTTAAAAAACTTTATAGGTAAGATTTTTTTTACAAAATCTATTATTCATGTGTCAAATTTAATACATAAATATAAATATTAATGATAATAGAAATGATGTAAGGAAGCTAAGTTTTAGATGAATGTTAATATGTTCTTTTCAATACAATATCCTTAAACACTACAGGAATAAAAACTAAACATTTGTAATAAATAGTTTAGTCAATCTTCTCTCTTTCCTCTTGTATTTGAAAATAATCAAATTGTACTACTTTGTTACTATTCTAATTCGTTATTGATTTTAATCACTAAAATGATTAGTAATTGAGTTGAGAGGCTCATCCTACAACCCAATATGAGGAGATGTGTAAGTTTGTCTGTCCGTTTGTGCCTCTTTAAAATAAAAATTATGTTTTAAATAGAAAAATTAAAAAAATGAATATGTTGTAAATAATTAGAAGAAAAAAATGTGTGAATTAGATGTTTAAATGTTATACTTTTCAAAAATATTTCAACCAAAGATTCAAATAAACTATTTGAAGATCTATGTTAACTAATAATATATATATAATATATATATATATATATATATATATATATATATATATATATATATATAATATATATATAAGTTTTATGGTTAAATTTTTTATTGGCCTTATGTATACTCTATTTAGCATTCAAAAATACAATTTCAACAATGAAAAATAACACATTGTATTTTGCACTCTAAAAATGTTTGGACGTGAAGAAATTTGATCCCTACATTCGTACTTAAGATGGATCTATGTTGGTATATATTGGACACATTACTATGATCATTTGTCATTAAATAATTTTATACTTAATGTGTATCTTGCATATTAATCTATTATTCATTAAGTAAGCCTCAATCAACTCAGTCTTTAACACAAAGGTACAAATAATAAATAGTCAATAAATTATGCTACTAATCACATTCAACATTTAATTTGATCCTAAAAAAAATATTTTCTCCTCAATTCTAAAATGGTGCAAATTTCCTACAATAGTATGAAATGATGATGGTGTTAATGATGATTGTTATCCACCAAGACCAAGTATGGTATATAAGAAGGCAAAAAGGTATTACCCAAAATTATCTCGAATTTTATTGTTATGCTCAAAAAGCATTAAAATAAGTGTTTCAAGCTCATCATAATTTTTTTTAGTTAAAAGATAAATAAGGTTGGTAGCGTCACAAGTATTTTGAAATTTAAATTTAATATGAGTATAAACTCGATGATATATGAGATTTTTAAAATCTTCAACGATATTACTAGTGTTGCAAAGGTGATATACTTTTAAATTGTGCCAACATTGTCTTAGTAATAATGGTAACTTAACACATACATGATATTTGCTATATCGGGTTATAATTAAATGGGTTAATAATAGTAAAATACACATCATTCTTTTCATAAAACAACCTTAACAAACTTATATTTTAATACAAACCATAAAAATATTAAAATAGATAATGTAAGGAAACTAAGATTAAGATGTGAAAGATTTGCTTTTGCAAGTTTATATGAATTTGTTTAATAAAGTTTATCATGATAATTGTTTCACAAAAAATGATGAATATCTACATTAAAATTAGTGAACTAAGTGAATTTCTAATTCCCCATTTTGAAAAAACTTAATCTAGTTAAAGTTATATATTCTAGATCCACTAAATACTTCCAAATTTAATGAAATATGTGTTATTTGGGCAATTTTCTAGAGGAACAGGTTGGGCTACATGAAGGGAGGGATTGTGCACTTTTTTGGGGGAACTGCCTGAGAGACTGGCAGCCAAAACTACGCAATTCCTAGAGGAAACTGTCAACTGGCTGTTGGGGTCACTGGCAGACAAAACTACACAATTCCTAGAGGGCACTGGTTGTTGGCTACTAGGATCACTGGCAGCAGAAACTGCGCAATTCCTGGAGGGAATTAGTAGTTTGCTGCTAGGGGTTGCTGGCAAGAAAAATTGCACTGAGGTCGAGACGCTAGCTTGCTGATCATCTCTACGCATTTTCTGAGTTGAACTGATTGATGGGCAGTGGAAGGCCTCCTCATGAGCATTGCGCAATTTCTGAGATGAACAGTTGGTCGACTATCGGGATGAATGACTGGGAAAACTGCACAATTTTCTGAGGGAGACGGGGACGGGCATTTGGTGTCTACCTGGCCTATCTACGCAATTTCCTCAGTCAATTGAGTGGGTGAGGTCAGTGGACTCTGCACAAATTTTGAGGGGAGTGAGTCCCAGGGTGACTGTCGGGTCTGACTGTCTGAGTGGCCAGCATGAGAGTAGATTGAATTTCTTGTGGGCAGCGCAACTTGAAAAAGCCTAGCTTGGTGCTTCTACGCTATTCTAGTTGACAGTCAATTGATTCTATGGTAGGGTGATGGAACAACTATGAAAGGGGAGTCTTGTCATCAGAACTTCAGAAAAAATGGCTAAGTGTGTGATCAATTGAAAGATGCATAGGTCATCGTATGAACACCCACTCGCACGACTTGACGACGAAATGACCAAACCATCTAGACACACATGTTCAACATGACTGACCGACAGTGTAAGTGACAAGTGCGACACTCATGATTGATCATTCATTGATCGAGATAACACTTGAACGATAGTGAATGTGACTCCATGTGTGAGTGCGATAGATGCTTTCAAAGCGAACACAACAAGCACATACAAAGCGAATACTTTGAGCATAACCAGAACATGGTCACAAGCATGACTTAGACATAAACATGCAGAGACTTGAATGCAATGAACAAGAAAGGCAGATGTAAAGACTCACACGAGCTCATGGTGTGAACCCAATTTTGTGCAGTCATCAAGTGAAACTCTTCAAGGGAGGCTCCGAAATTGGTGCATGCCAAAATTTTGGAGGGCTGCTACATCAAGGAGGATCCACAAGCTTCAATGAATGTATATGTAATCTCAGAAGGGAACACTAGGAACTAATAAAAAGGGTGTGCTTCAAAGGAATAGTCAAAATGATTACTTTTAGAGTGAGACAAGGACTACTGTAAAAAGGTTTGGCTCAAGATGGCTTAAACAAACAAAAAAATCATAAAGGCATGGCAATGGACAGGGACACTTTTTTCCAATTGCTGTAAAATTAATTGTGATTTTCTTTTCGCCTTCAAGAACCATTCTTTGATTAGGCATTAAAACTTTACAAACCAAAGGTGTGCGACATAACAAAACAAGCAGAAGATATGTGTTTTTCTACAACTGCATCAACGAAATAAAGAAAGGATGAATATGAATTCTCTTGTAAATTTGAAAAGAAAAGGAAATATAAATCAAAGCAGCTATATAGAGCATAAAATATTAAAAATTAAGATGAGTTAATGAATACATCCCTGGACATGTCCATGAGCAATTTTATTGGTATAGTGTTGAATCATTTTCCTCGAGAAAAAACAAAAGGATTGCTTTCTTATTCTTCTACCTTCATTAAAAGAAAAACAAAAGGAAAAAAATCTAACTAAACTATTATTAGTCATATCCTAATCTCACAGAGTAGATCAAAACTAAGTAAAGTCATAATGGAGTCGTTCCATTAGCTTTATTTTTGCACAAAATTAAATATCAAAGATTAGTAACATAAATGAAGTTATTGCTAAATTATCAAAAGAAATTTTAATCCTAGTATGTAAATTTTCCTCTAATGAATTCAGCAAAATCAATTTATGTACAAAAATCCTCCCTTGAAAGTTCTCCAACCATGTAATTACGGGATCATAAAAATCAGGATGGATATCTACTAATGATTGGAAGAAATTCAAAGTAGAAAAAGATCACATGGCATCTTCAAATAATGTATATTTAATGTTGATGCTTGTGAAAAAGTGTTAGTACTTTATACAAAATAAAGAGCATTAGCAGAAATCTTCTTTGAAGTTAAACTTTCCACATAGCATTCAATTGGATCCAAAAAATGTGGATGGAAATGTAATGAACAGTTAAGAAGATTTTTATATAGATTAGAGTGTTGGGCAGATTGTAATAATGCACTCTCAAGTGATAAAGCTCATGAAAAATCCATTTTAAAAGAATAAATGTATTGGTATGACATGAACATAAAATAAAATTGAAAAATTTGAAGTTTTTGATGCTCATGGTTAAGGCCTAAAAATTGTCTTGCATGTAGGCTCACTAATGCATTTGATGAGTGTCGAGTGCTTGAGTGTTCAAAATTCCAACATGAATAAAAACTATGAAAAGGATGAAATATAAAAGTTGAATAAAAATTAGAAACAAATAATTAAGAAAGTACAATTACATGGTTATTTAGACTAATATTAAAAATAATATTACAAGATGGTTGGTATTTATTAGCTGAAATAATGCAGTTGAAACTTTTACTGGCATATACTTGTGGAAGAAGAAAAGGCTCAAGACCATGAGAATGAATGTGAACTTGATCATCATAAATTGGGAAATCATTAAAAAAATTAGAAATTTGAAAATGAAAATTTACTGGAAGAATTTCTGAATGGGTGTTTTCCTCATTTTCTATGGATTAATTTGAAACATGAGGATTTATTAAAAAGTAAGATAAATCGGCATCCTCAATCCCTAATTCATCACAAATGGCTTCACAATTAGCATTATCTTCCCTTCCAAAATGTAAACCAAAACTTGGAAAGTGATTAAATGTACAATTGTGAGAATTATCAAGATTGTTGAAAGTACGGGTGATTAAATTTCCTCTATCCCAATCATAATTAAATGACAATTCATCATTAATTAAATTTATGACAACTCCTATATTTTCTAAAATTACATTAGTGTCCATAAGAATTGTTGACTAATTAAAATTTTAATTATTGTCATTAAAAAGATTAGGATAGAGGGAGAAAGGACTAGTTGAAATTATGTACCTGAAGATTATGTCTGGAGAAGTTTGCTCATTTTCCATAATGAGAATTTCAGATTTTTCCATATTTTCATTATTGCAGATTTCATATTGTTCATTAATGTTTTCTTTAACACAAAAAATAGATTTTCTATTATTTGAAAACATCCCAAGAGAACCATGAATTTTTTTACCACATTTTCTTGAAAACTAATGCTTGGTTGCTGTACATTTTGTGATTGATTATTAATTTCAGCGAGAGGAAATTTAGAATTTTTTTGCCGCAGATTGTGCATTGTTGAAATTGTAAATTTCCACGATTGCTTGCTAATTTGTCTGATGTTCATTGCCTATTAATTGTTTTGCTTGTTGATCATGTTTTTTAGAAGACTTATTATAATTTAAGACAACAAAATTATTTTTATTTAGCACAATTGATTTATTGATCGCAACACCTTCAGGGTCAACATTATTTATTACAACAATATGTGTTGTCTCCTGACATTGTTCACTAGCATTCTTTGCAATTTTTGTTTGAAGTGGATCAATGTTTCCATTTTGAACGATGGACTCTTCATCAGTAGTGCATATTCTTAAAAATGTCATATCTTCATGTTCCTCTCAATTATTGGAAATACAAGGAAGATAAACTAAATGTTTAAGCCATCCTATTATTTGAAATTCAGGAGGAAAATCTTTAGATATAAATTGTAAGAAAATTAATTTAAACCAAATGAGAAAATCATCCAGAGGCTCACCTTCAAATCTACGAAGTGCTTCAAGTTGATTACAAACCTTTTCATAATCGTAATCCTGAAAAGCGTGAAGGATTTTTTTTGTAAACTCATCTCAAGTGTGTTTGGAGGAAAATGGTAACGATTTACACCAATCTTTGGCTAATATTATCAAGGTTAGAGTGAACATTTTGCACATCACACCTTCATCAATCTCAAAATTGTTACAATTTAAAATAAATTGAAGAACATGAACAAATGTAGAGACATTATCCTTACCATTAAATTTTCTTTTCGACAAGAGAATTACTACCTTTAATGGAGTGCTGGCAGGTGGAATTCCAGTGAAGAAAATCCAAATAGATAGTTTAGAAGGAGCCATTGCTAAGAGATAAAACTTTTAAAACACAATTTTTTTAAAAAGAAACTCATTTCAAGTCCTCCTTCTAGTGCCAAAAATGTTTATGGCTAAAAATGACCTCATCAACATGTAAGGGAGACCACCCAACCAGAGTCCCAAATAAAACCCTTTTTTGTTTGTGTTGATGGTTCTAACTGGTTCTATTGGGACTAGTTAACCCTTCTCCCTCCTTGTTGGCTTGTCTTGTCTCTAATGTTTAATCATATAGAAGAGGAAATTGAACCTACCCTCTTGTTGCATGCTTGCTAGAAAAGAGTTCTTAAGTGGAATTGAGGGCTCGACTAGGCCACACTTAAGGTTGTTCATGAATGAGGATACTTCTAAAACAAATGAGAACTAAATATGAAGTTAAATCTACAAAAATTCTACTTATTATTACATAAAATTAAAGTAAACTAATCTAACTTCACACTTAGGATATAGCCCCCAAATACCAAGTCCAAGAATTCAATTAACATGGGGATTTAGCATGCTTGAAATGATGAATGCTTAGTTGTTGAAAAATTTCTAACATCTAATATTATGAGTACCATGCATGCTCTATTTTAGAAATGAAACTAATGAAAGATAAGCCATTAAAATGCATAAATAGTTCTTACAATTTAATGATAGTTAAATCGAATTAATATGGAAAATTTCTCAGTAAGTAGCTACTCAAAATTTTGATTAAGCACAAGAGAAAATTGGAAATTAAAATAGCAGATCAATGCATACACAATATCATGTAGCTCATCTTATAAACAATTATTTTCACATTTAAAAAAAAAAAAGTGCATAATATGAAATAATTCACACAAATATGCCATTAAAATATTAAAATTTTCATTACAAAATAAATTATTTGCATGCAAATAAAAAACTTGATTTCCTTGCTTTGTTTTTAATGGATCTCCAACAGTACTTTCAAAATCATTAGCTTTGTTGTTGAAGGAAAGAGCCCCAATAGTGAAAGTTCTATCTCGAAGAAAAGGACTAGATCTTGAAAAAAATCCCCAAGAAACTCATATCTGAGTATTCCTCTCTGCCTACAACTAAAATTATCCTCTCAAAAGTGCTCAGAGTCTCAAAATTAAGAAAACAGGAACCCCGAAATTATGTGTAAAACAATTATTTATAATTTACAAAAATATTGCAAAGGAAGAGCTGTTGGAAGTAGTTCAAATCCATCCTCTTTTGGAGCTACAAATCCTCCTTTTGCTTCCCTAATGGTGCAGTCCTATTGCTTCAAATACTTTGATTCATCTCCTTGCAACCACTTCCTGCCAAAATCCATTCCAACATGAAAATTCAAACAAATCGAAATCAAAAAAATATTAGATTTCTAAATTGTGAAAGCAAATTAACAAATTCAAAACTAATTTGACAAATAAATAAAACCAAATTTGTGCTTCACATTGTTGGGTTGTGTTATATTCTTTCCACATAGTTAACAAGGGGTTTGAGGGGTACCCATAACCCCACTTTATGGGGTCCGGGGCAGCGCCCCGAAAAATTTTGGTTTTGGACCCTATGTTAGGTTGGGCAGACCCACCTATGGTTTTGTGCATGATTTTCGCACATGTTTTTTGGACGCGATGTTTTTTCAGTCCATGGTATTGGATCGATGGTTTTTTTTTGGTCCATGGTATTGGACATGATGGTTTTTCGGTCCACGGTATTGGATGCTTCGACATGTATAAATATGTATTGTAACATTGAAAGGAACATAATGAAAAATCAAGATGGTAGTCTCGGTTTTGAGATCCAGTGCGAAATCTCTGTGTATATGTGTTTTATGTGTTATGCTCTCACATTTTTATTTTTCCTGTGATTT
>APFE030668449.1:147180-167566 GCA_000404065.3 Pinus taeda | reverse complement strand
TCAGTTAACAGATGCAGTAACATAGAATAGATCATCACACATAAGGCACACACATGAACACCATGATATAAGGTGGAAACCCAATGTGGGAGAAAACCACCTGCTGCAAGTCATCTCAATTTTCTTCTTAATAAGAAAACCCTTTTACAATATTTTGTACTAGTGCAGCCTTATACCAGTACGGGAGCTACAACCCCCTTTTCTCTTGTACTAGCCGATCAGTTTACTAGTACGCAGGCTACTACCTGCTACAATGCTCCAAAGATTTCCTTTAGCTCTTGTACTAGCTTAGATACTAGTACGTAGGTGCTGACGTACAATCTTCTCTCCTCCAGGTACCACGTTTCATCAATTTTCAGACTGGATACACTGAAGCACAACACATACTCTGAAAGGCCACGTTTCATCCAATTTTAATACTGGACCCAATAACAACATTGAAGCTCATAATCAACCAACCTTCTGAATTACCCAAGTACTAGATCAATACATATACAAGTGAGTCATCAACCAGATCTAGTCAATCAGATCACATAAAGATGAGCTATTAAGAACCTGATCCATTCATCCATCAATGTACAAACATGATATCAGACATCAGACATTACTTCAAAACCCAGATCACAGCAATGATAAACATGTACAGCTAAATAGACTTTAAGAGAAGTACGTAGCTTCACCCATGTAATGCCTGCGTACAAGTACGCATTGTTCCCAACTGATTCCATGCGTACGTGCGCACTCCGACTCACAGACTTCCTGCGTACGTGCGCTCTGTGTCCAATGAACTACCTGCGCCCCTCCACATCTGCAGTGCTTCTGGTCCTGCGTATCTGCGCACCTGCAATGCTTCTGTGCCTGCGTATCTCCGCACTTTTCTTTCACTGGACTTGCGTACCTCCGAGTAAAGATAATTTCAAGAATTCAAGAATAACCCAGACTGTCAGAACTACAGATTTGAACATGTGCCGAGGAGATATCAACCCATTAGTGGATCCGACTTGTAGTTCTCATGTGTCTCCTTGATTTAGATCTAGCTATCTCTCATAACCCATCACTAGAATTTCAGATCTAGCTTCTTAAGATATTCAACCCAAAGCATGTATAAGCCAAATGATCTCCTTAGCTTTATATTGGCAAGCTCTTCCTCAAATCAAGGATCATGGGGCTCAATAATAATAATAAAATAAAACAATACCATGGGCCAAAACCATGATAACACAATACTGTCGGCTAAATACCAAGGGTTAAACATAAGGAACCCCACGTGTGTGCGCTTTACTGCCTTGAAGTGTGTGCACTAGGGGTACGCACCTCATGAATGGGTAACCTGCGGGTATGTACGCACTTTATATAAGACATGCCTGCGTGTCCGCACCTTTTGTACGGTGTGCCTACGTACTCCTTATTTTCTTCAATATTTGAGAGCTGATCATCAATCTCTGCTACTGTCCTATTGTACAGTGATCCATCACCTGAATGGGTTGCCATCAAGGACAACACTTTAGCCATAATGCCAACATTGTCAACTATGGTTGACCCTCTTCAACCACCATCAACCATTGCCAACCATAGTGAACAAAAACCAACCTTATTCAACCTTAGTCAACCATATGTTGACCATAATTAACCTTATTTAACCATAATTAACCACATTCAACCATATATTGACCATAGTCAACAATAATCATCCTTAGTTAGTGTAACACCCTCCTCCCACATCTACATAAGAAACTAAGCAATTGGGGTAAACATGTGACGAGGAGTTACTATGATATGATTTGACCTCCCAATTCACGTTAAGGAAGTGGAACCGATGAAAACACACCATACAAACCTTCAACATCAACAATAGGAATCCTAGGAACCATCCCAACCTTTCTGCTGAATTCGATACCATGTGGCATGGTCCTTATATTGTAAAACATGTACTGGCAAAAGGGGATTATGAGCTAGTTGATTATGACGACATTTCTTTAGGAAAGTCCAAAAGGGTCTTTACCTGAAGAAATACTATGCTTAATTCACTTCGTGAATACTTTGTACATTGTTGTATCGTATTTTTTATATGTGTGTGGCAATTTTAGAATATTTTTATGATTTTCTGCTACTTCTCTTACTTATCTTGTGTTACACTTGATTTTCAGATGTCGACGCTCCCTCAAACTTACATTGGCTTTGCTGATGGCACTAGTCGTAGTATTCAAAATTTTTCTTCCTCAACTTGGGCTATTTATTCACCCACTGATGAGTTAGTTATTATTCATGGAATATGCCTTGGTCAAAAAACGAATAACATCATAGAATATAGTGCAGTTATTGAGCTATTTTCTGAAACCATTTCATTTGGTATTCGTTGATTGATCATTATGTTATATTCTCAACTCACAGTATTACATTTAAACAATGTTTATTTAGTAAGAAGTTCCACAATGCTAAGAATGTTTTTGCGGGTTCATCTCTTGGAGAGAGAATTTGATTACATTGTATATCAACAGATTCCAAGACATTTAAACACATTAATTGGAGCATTAGCTAATTATGTTTTAAATCCACATTTGTAACATATGTACGAAAAAAAAAATATCCATCGACATATTGTGCAAGATAAATTGAGATAATAGTAGTAGTTTCCATTAATCAAAATGTTTGTAAAAAGTGTGGCTTTACAAAATGCCATCCAAGACATATGAGATCACATGACCTTTATTATCCAGACATGATGATACATTAAAATACAAAATCTATCCCTATGACCAGTAGCTAAGCATGGGGATCATGGTAACATATCATGGCACGAGCTTCTCGTTGTAGCAAGTGACTGATCGACCCAGTAACTCCCATGGTATGCCTCTAGTAACGAAGAGGCAAATCATCGATCCCAACATCTGGGATATCCATAGTCAGCCTCTCCAGGTTGTGCTCAAGCTCAGTTAAGACCTCTACTACATCAGGGTTTTCTACCACAAAAGTTGTTGCCTTCTCACCACGTATGTAAAATCGACATAATGCTGATGGTCTTACCAGGCCCACATCTCCATGACTATTTTAGATAGTTAGTTTTGAATTTCAAAAAACAAAACAAATAATTTGAAAAACAAAAAACAACCAAAATGTGAAATTTTTACCTTTTTCACCTCACTACATTCCTACAGGAAGAGGGATATGTGGACCACCAATGTAATCCATGCCCGCATACGGGAAGTCCTCAATCATGATGATTTGGCGTTCCAACCACCCAAAATAGTCAGGAGTATATGTCACAATTGGACCATCACCACCTTCATGGCGTGCCATCAACGAAATCCACTGTAGCATATGAGGATCTTGAGGTACTCATACATCTATAGATACCTATGGGGAAAGAAGAGGAATCCTCTCTAGAGAAAATGAGATCACGATGGCACAATACCCAAATTCTTTTTAGTTTTCCAGTCTTTGCTCTAATCAGTTGCCCTTTAAGATTGGCAAAAACCCCCTCACACTAGTTAAAAGTGGTAGGTTGTGAACACTCCATAGAAATATGCATTTGGGACTTAGTGAGAAAATAAAGCATCGCACTTCCACAAAATTGTGCAACAGTGAAAGAAATCGTCCTCAACCAGAGCCTCTCAATAGTTTTGATGTCAATCCATTCATCTTTAAGTTGGGACCCTCCAAAACAATGTTGTCGTAGGTAAGTTGTTGTTGTTTCTCCACCTAGTCTATGCCCATATAATGAAATATCAACCCCATGGCGTGAAAGCCAAGTTAGGAAATAAATGTCATATGCATTTATGGTAACTCTATGGTCTCCAATCTGGAAACACTATTCCTGAACATTCCATGTTCTTGCCATCCATCTTAGCAAATCTAGCTGAGCTTTCATACCTAGGATCATGGAAATTTTGTATAGACTATAATCCCTCAAGGCCTCTAATGCTTTTGGGTTATTTAAAGCTTCTGCGTCTTGATCTTCATGTTCTCTCTCCCTCCTTTCCATTTTTGCAAATCAAAACCCTAAAAATAACCATGGAGGATGATTAGCAAATAATGCGATAAATTTTGGGCATTTTGATTAATTTTTTCAAAACCCTCCACGTTGTGTGCAACTCCTTTTTTATAAACAAATTGAATTTGTGTAGTTTCTATTCGAAAAACCGTGAAAATCACATTTTTCAGTGGTACAAAAGAGTCAGTATGTGCGAACCCAATGGAGAGAAACTGTGCACACCAAGGGCGAATTTTAAATTCATAAAACCCCCTCAAAAACACTAAATTTATAGTGAAATTCAAAATAAAAGCAAGCAAAATGAAGATAATGGAAAGATCTATTACCTGGAGAAAGCAGTTTGTGATTTGGTCCACTAGTTTGGTTAGAATCCGCCTTTGATGTTTTTGGTAAAAATGCACTCTCAATTTCTCTCAAATGGTAAAAGTTTTTTACTTTTTAGACTTTTATAAGCATTTTAGGTCAATTAAAATATTATTTTTTCATTTAGCTTCTGAAAATTCAAAATTTTAATGCTTTTTTAGTAGTATTGATAATCTTTTGATTTTAAATGTGCAGAACACATGTTTAATTACAAAAATGAATCATTTTGGCAATGAGTAAACTTGTATCACTTTTTCAGGCTTTTTAAAATTATGAAAAAGTGAAAACTTGGAGTTATTTTTAATCTCTTTTCTGCCTCTTGAAATGTGAAAATATTGCTGAGTATGTTTGTTTGTTTCGAACTCGTTAAAGTAAAGGAAAAAACGTCTAATTGATATAAGTTTATCCCTTTTACAGATCATGTGGACTATTTACGAAAAAGGTATATCTTAACTAATCATGGTCAATAGAGTTCTCCCCTGCATTATTCTGCCCATTTTCTGGGCTTGAGAGACTAAACTTACGAAAAAGGACATTTTGGAGTCTACTTATGTTTTTCTCATGATTCCCTAAAAATGAAAAATATTGAGCTTTACTTTCTTTGGGCTCATTAAAATTTACGTTGAAAGAGATGAACGAGTTTTATTTTTGTGTCTTTTCAAACTCTTTAAACATGAAAACGACATTGAGTTATCCCTTCACTGGACTCAGAAACATAAATAGTGCAGGACTTGCCCATCATGACGAGACCGAAGCATTCCTTCCTAGGGTTCATTAAAAATACTCTGAAGGACTCATCCGAAGGATGAGCTTAAGGGAAAAGTATATGTTATCCTCCTCAAGCTTACATAAAAATAAACAGGTACTTTCCAGTAATGGTGGGGGGAAATTAGGAAGAAATGTTTTTTTTTTTGTATTACGAAAGGTAGTATGTCACTCTTGAACATGACACTCTATCACCTTTGTGTCCAGGTTGGGAAATCCATTTGTCTCACAGCTAATCATACCTCATTGAAAGTGTTCAGTTGGTTTTGGGTATTATTTTTTGGTCAAATGCTGCCAAGTCAAAATGTCGTGTCATCAATATGCTCAAGAGAAGTCCAACATCAGTCAAAATTACGTTGCAATTTATAGCCTTCAATCGCATCGCCATCCCTGAGTCAGTCCTGGATTACTCCAAATTTGTTCTTCAAAACCTAACATGGGTTTCATGTCATAGGTCCTCTTGCGACAGATCATTTCCTATAGACTTCAGTTCAATATCTAGGAACTTGATCTAGAAACCTTCTTTAGTACCTTAGAGCCTACATGCTATAATGATAGGTTTCTCTCCTTCGACGATAGGTTCCAATCATTGACCTTCTATTGAATTATTCTATGAGTGACCTTCTATCATCCAATGCATTTGAGAGCTATCTTTATTAGGTGTCAACATTACAATATACGCTTGAATCCTCACAAATGTGTTTTTTGTGTACAATCTGGTCGATTACTAGGATTTTTCGTATTAAAAGAAGGAATTCATGTCATATCTTGAACTTTAGTGTTCATAACTAATCCTACAATAGTCATTTATGAATCAGCGTTTTTAGTCTATAGAAAGACTCACCTTTAGGATAATACCTATAGAGAAGAGCACAAAGGGTAAGAATGCAAATGTTCAACCATTGCAACATGGTTGACCATAGTCAACATCATCACATAGTCAACCATAATCATCACATTCAACATAGTCAACATATCTAGCATAAAATACATGATCAATGACAATCAACCATAGCCAACTTGGTCAAACTTAGTCCACCATATTTAACCACACTTGGAACAACTTAATGATGGTTAAACATGGTTTCCATACTCAACCATGGCCACCATGATCATCTATGGACATCCATGTTCAAGCACTTTATCATGCATACTCAACATGCTCAACCATATTCATTTATTGGTAAACATTGCCAACCATGGTCAACCATTTTCACCCATAGTCTACCATACTTTACCATAGTCAACAATACTCATATGATTTCATCCATGTTCTAAAAATTTGATCATGAACAAACATGGATAATAAGTTCAACTATAATTTATCATTATCAATCCCTGTCACCAATGGCCTACCATGGTCACCTTTGGTCAATCCTTATTAACCCTTAGTCAGCCATGGCCAATCCTCATCAACCTTTTCAACCATGGTTAGCCATCATCAACCATTTTCAACTATGGTTGACCCTCTTCAACCACCATCAACCATTTTCAACCATAGTGAACAAAAACCAACTTTATTCAACCTTAGTTAACCATATGTTGACCATAATTAGTCTTAGTTTTGGGTCTAAAATATAGATGCAAATTAGAGTTATTATTCATGGAATATGCCTTGGTCAAACAATGTATAACATCGCAGAATATAGTGAAGTTATTTAGCTATTGCCTAAAACCATTTCATTTGTTATTCTTCAATTGACCATTAGGTTAGATTCTCAACTCATAGTATTACATTTAAATAATGTCTATTCAGTAAAAAGTTCCACAATGTTAAGAATGTTTTTGTGGGTTCATCTCTTGGAGATAGAATTTGCTTACATTATATATCAACACATTCCAAGACATTTAAACACATTAATTGATGCATTAGCTAATTATGTGTTAAATCCACATTTGTAACATATGTAAGAAAGAAAAAAAAATCCATCCACATATTGTACAAGATAAACTGTGATAATACTAGTAGTTTTCATTAATCAAAATGTTTGTAAAAAGTGTGGCTTTACAAAATGTCATCCAAGACATAGGAGGTCGTGCGACCTTTATTATCCAAACATGCAGATACATTAAAAAACAAAATCTAGCCCTATGACTAGCAGCTAAGCATGGTGATCATGGTGATATATGATGGCGCAAGCTACTTGTCGTATCAAGTGTCTGGTTGACCCAATAAATCCCATGGTATACCTCTAATAACGGAGAGACAAATCATCGATCCCAACATCTGGGATATCTAGAGTCAACCTCTCTAGGTTGTGTGCAAGATCAGTTAAGTCCTCTGTTGCATCAGGGTTTTCTACCACAAAAGTTGTTGGTTGCTCACCACGTATGTAAAATCAATGTAATGTTGTTGGTATTACCGCACCCACATCTGCATGATTATTATAGATATTTAGTTTTTGATGTCAAAAAACAAAACAAATAATTCAAAAAACACAAAAAATGTGAAATTTTTACCTATGTCACCTCACTGCATTGTTGTAGGAAGTGGAATATCTGGATCACCAGTGTAATCCATGCCCGCATATGTGAAGTCCTCAATCATGATGATTTGGCGTTCCAACCACCCAAAAAATTTAGGAGTGTATCTCACAAATGGACCATCACCATCTATGTGGCGTGCCATTAATGAAATCCACTGTAGCATATGAGGATCTTGAGGTCCTCCTGCATCTATAGATACTTGTGGGGAAAGAAGATTAATCCTCTCTAGAGAAAATGAGCTCACGAAGGAACCATACCCAAAGTTTTTGAGTTTTCCACTCTTTTCTCTAACCAGTTGCCCTTTGAGATTGGAATAACCCCCCTCTCACTGGTTGAAAATGGTAGGCTATGAACACTCCATAGAAATATGCATTTGGGACTTAGTGAGCAAATTAAGCATTACACTTCCACAAAATTTTGCAACAATGAAAGAAATCATCCTCAACCAGAGCCTCTCAATAGTTTTTATGTCAATCCATTCATCTTTAAGTTGGGACCCTCCAAAACAATGTTGTCGTAGGTAAGTTGTTGTTATTTCTCCACTTGGTCTATGCCCATATAATGAAATATGAACCCTATGGCGTGGAAGCCCAGTCAGGAAATAAATGTCATCTACATTTATGGTAAGTCTGTGGTCTCCAATCTGTGGTCACAAATCTAGTTGATCTTTCATACCCAGGATCATGAAAATTGTGTATAGACCTCAATACCTCAAGGCCTATAATGTTTTTGGGTTATTTAAAGCTTCTGCATCTTGATCTTCATTTTCTCTCTCCCTCCATTCCATTTTTGCAAATCAAAACCCTAAATATAACCATGGAGGATGATTAAAAAAGAATGCGATAAATTTTGGGTGTTTTGATTAATTTTTTCAAAACCCTTCGTGTTGTGCGCAACCCTTTTGTATAATCAAATTTAATTTTTGTAGTTTCTATTCGAAAAACCACGCAAATCACATTTTTCAATGGTACAAAAGATTCGTTATGTGCAGACCCGATGGGGAGGAACTGCACACACCTAGGGAGAATTTTAAATTCATAAAACCCCCACAAAAACACTAAATTTATGGTGAAATTCAAAACAAAAGCAATCAAAATGAAGATAATGGAAAGTTCTATTACCTGGAGAAAGAAGTTCGTGATTTGGTCCACTAGCTTGGTCAGAATCTGCTTTTGAAGTTTTTGTAAAAATGCACTCTCAATTGCTCTTAATGGTAATTTTTTTTTACATTTTAGACTTTTATAAGAATTTTAGGTCAATTAAAATATTATTTTTTCTTTTAGCTTTTGAAAATTCAAAATTTTAATGTTTTTTTAGTAGTATTGATTATATTTTGAGTTTAAATGTGCAAAACACAGGTTTAATTATAAAAATGAATCATTTTGGTGATGAGTAAACTTTTATCACTTTTTCGGGTTCTTAAAAATGATGAAAAATAGAAACCTTGGAGTTATCTTTAATCTCTTTTTTACTCTCAAAATGTGAAAAGAATGTCGAGTATGCTTGTTTGTTTCAAACTCGTTAAAGTAAACGAAAAAACATGTACTTGACATATCATGTGGAATATTTACGAAAACCGTATATGTTAACTAATCATGATCAATAGGGTTCTCTCCTGCATTATTTTACCCTTTTCCGAGCTTGAGAGACTATATTTACGAAAAATGACATTTTGGAGTCTACTTATGTTTTTCCCCTGACTCCCTAAAAATGAAAAAAACCAAGCTTTACTTTCTCCAGGCTCATTAAACTTTACGTTGAAAGAGCTAAACAATTTTTCTTTTTGTGTCTTTTCATTGGACTCACAAAACATAAACAGTTCAGGACTCGTCCATCATCACGAGACTGAACCATTCCTTACTAGGGTTCATTAAAAATACTCTGAAGAACTCATCTGAAGGATGGGCTTAAAGGAAAAGCATATGTTATCATCCTCATGCATGCATAAAAATAAAGAGGTACTTTCCAGTAATGGTGGTGGAAAATTGGGAAGAAACATTTGGTTTTTTATAACAAAAGGTAGTATGTCGTCCTTGAACATGACACTTCGTCACCTTTGTATCCAGGTTGGGAAATCCATTTGTCTCACAGCTAATCATACCTCATTGAAAGTGTTCAGTTGGTATTGGGTATTATTTTTGGGTCAAATGCTACCAAGTCAAAATGTCGTGTCACCGATATGTTCAAGAGAAGTCCAACATCAGTCAAAATTACTTTTCTTTATAGCCTTCAATTGCGTTGGTCATCCTTAAGTCAGTCCTGGATTACTCCAAATGTTTTCTTCAAAACCTGACATGAGTTTCATGTCGTAGGCCCTCTTGCGACGGGTCACTTCCTATAGACTTCAACTCACTATCTAGGAAATTTATCTAGAAACCTTTTTCAGTACCTTGGAGCCCACATGCTATAATGATAGGTTTCTCTCCTTCGATGACATGTTCCAATCATTGACCTTCTATCGAATGATTCTATGAGTGTTCAACTTCAGGAAATCTTTTCACACTTCGTAGATTGCACTGGAAGTAACTTGAGAACCATTGCCATTATTGGTGGTTTCTCTCGCACTTGTTAACGGTTCACATCATTGACCGATAATAAAATGGTTTCAACCAAGTTTGACTTCGAGACATTCACTCGAATGGTTAGATTCGTACTATGGATCGATAGAGATGGATATCAAGACCTCAAATCTAGTTTCATCCATCCACATTGCATGGAGTTATGTATTCATGATTGTACAAATAGATCCATACTTGATGGTTTCATCCATACTGTGTCTACTGTTAACATTGATCTTTGTGTATTTTCCTACTGATTCATTAAGATATTTATGCTCCAAGTATGGGACTTCCTACCTCAACGATGATTATATATTGTATTTTAACCTTGATTGATTGTTTCAGGTCTCCAACCATGGTCTCTAATTTGAAATTTGGCATTATAAAGTACTTCAGTCCTCAAACATATTTTCTAACTTTGCACTTTAGGGGGAAATATGTTACACGTCATTTTGTCACTGTTAGGAAAATGGCCATTAATCTGGATCTCTCGCTATCCATCAAAGTGTTCCAAAGCATTCACCTGCAAGGATAGAAGCTAAAAAATCCCAAAGATAATGATAATTCTAGATTACATGGTCCAAAAAACCTATTTTTGAGTATCTACGTGGTTCCCTAGACAACTTTTGCACATATGCAGATTTGACCATTAAAGTCAGCGTGAATTTGTACTCTGTATTCCACTATGAACTGCGCACATGACTCGACGAAAGTAAAATTAAAATAATAAATTATAGAAGCTTTGTTGAGAGAATATTTCCCAACTGAAAGGTGTGAGCTTATGCTTACTCAAACCTAATCCCTCTTTTCATGGAGCTAATTCCCTCTCTTTGTGGAACCCTAATCCCTCTTTTTGAGGATCTCATCCCTTGAGAAGAGGATCTAAATCCTCCTCCTCTTGGCCTATAAATCAAACACGGACGATAGGGTTAGGGAGGACCACTGAAGGTAAACCTATGCTACTAAAATAGGCCTAGAAGGTTTGTCATCTAAGGAGAATATTGGATACCATAGAAGAGGCTTGTGACATCAAGGCAATAAGGTTGTAAGCGTGTTCTCCTTTTAATTCAATACAAAACAATTGTTCTTTCCTAATTTCATCTATTTTTATGTTATTTGTGAGATTCCTTGATCACTCACATGGTTTATAACTGATTATTGATTCAAGAATATGTTGTATGTTAACTTAGGAGCTTCATTTACTTTGATTTTATATGAAATATGTTTTTATCCCTTTGAATGTTTTTTTCAATGTAGATCTCTTTTGGAGCATCATGGAGAAGTTGTGGAAAGCACTGAAAATAATTCTATAATCACATCGCTAATAGGTAAGAGATTCTTCGCGTCCTACATGTTTCATGTTTCCGTTATAAGCTAAGGAAAGTTAGCAATTATTTTGATGTTTGTTACTAGGTTTTGTTGGAAATCTAGGGAGATCCTTCTTGTCCGCAAGAAGGATTAGTCCACTATTGTTGGCTTAGGTTGGGTTGACCCAAGTTCAGACTTTATTGTGAACCAACAAAACCCTCAATCACTGGTCCTCTTGGCAACGGCCTGCAAGTAGGTCGCAATCTCACCCGAAGTGACTATGGGAGGTTGTAGAACCATGTTTTTGCAACTTGAGAAAATGCTTCGATGTGGCACTTTTGTATTTTATTTATTTTTTAACACTTATATATTACTTCGCATAATTATGTTCATCACTTAAACATAACATACACATTCATAAACTTCACGGTACTAAAATAAAGAGCAGATAATAAGAAAATTAAAACATGAGACACAAAGTTTACCATGGTTCATCCCAATGTGGGACTACGTCCACAAGAAATATTGCTTATAATAGAGAATTTTGTACAACAACAATTCTTCCTTATGCACACAGTTGCAGGGTGTTTCAGCACTAAGTTGTAGATGATTTGTGCACTAAGATGCAAACGTAGGCCTCCGCGCACTCAGCTGCGAAACCTTTCCCCTTTCTCCAAAGTATAGATCAACATAATACAACCATAAACATAGATTTTGATGAATAATTGTCCTCCATTTTTTATTATTCATCGGTATATATACTATTACATGAGGGATTATATCGCTACATTACCATGGACCCGATACCAAAATACAAGAGACTATGGTCCAAACCAATCAACTTTTACAATATTTTATGTTTTTTACAAAAATGGAGGGACTTCGTCGCGAAGCCCCTATGCTGCATGGTGACTTTGATGTGCATCTTCATTATGTTTTTCTTCTCTATTACACGGTCCAATTCACACTTTTTATTGTGCGCTTTATCCTCAAAATTCGGCTTCCTTGCCCAAAATCTAGCCAAGTTGGTATGCGCCCAATAGGCCCCCAACACTCCCCTATGACTTGTCCTTAGTCACTTAGCTTTTGTGCCTTTGATATTTTCTGCAATGCTATTATAGGCCTTGTTGAACTATTGGAGCACTTCTATCATTTGTTTATCCTCGTTGCGTGATTCCTCCAACAATGCTTCTGTTACATCCTCTGCATCCTTCTGTATAAATGTTGCCTCCTTTTGTTGAAGCTCCTAGAGCTTCTCATCTACTGTTTGGGAGAGTTGAAGGGCCTCGTCCTTCCAAGGCTGAGTTTTTTCTATCAATGTCATTTCTTCCCTTTTTAGCTCTTCACTCCTCTTCTACAACACCTTCACTTCATTGATCTTTGTGATCTTCTGCGATATAGGCAATGTCTTCACAGCCACTCAACTTTCCTCTAAATGTTGCTACTTTTGTTGCATCTCCTCTTGCAGTTTTTGAACATTTGGATCTTCCTACAGTGAATTCCAAATCTGCATACTCTCATCCAGTAGCTTGTTGTAGTCTGCCAATGCTGCGGAGATGATAACCATGACTAACTTTAGGTCAGTGTCCCTCTGGTCTCTTACATCTTATGGCGTATCTTGCTGCAACTTCAATTGCATCTCACTAATTTTTACTTCATACTCAAATTGTACCATGACAACTTTGTCTTTCCTCTCCTTGATTGCCAAGTCAAGCTTTACAACCTTTTCTTCTACCGATTCCTCTTCGAGGACCTCCATGTCCATAATTCCCTTACATGTTGTTTCTACTACATCTTTTAGCTCTTGATATTCTTTTGCTATCTGATCTCTCTCTCTTGTATTATTTAGTCAAGCTTCTGTGACAATGCAACCCGCTCCTTTTCCACCTATATGTGGAGATGTGAGTGCGATCTTCCCTTAGCTTTAATTCCTTTGTAATCTCCTCATGTAGCTTATGTAACCTTGGCAATGACACTGCTACGATGTTCACGTTTATATGTGTCCACTCCTTGGGCTATTGCTGAATTTATGTTGATTCAAACTAAAGAGCCCTTGTAGTTATCTGTGTTAGCCTCACTGCAAGGGTAGGCACAACTGACCTTCCTTCTGTAATCATTTCCTATATTTGTGCAGGTTTTCTAATTGATAATGCCAAAAAATTCAACTCCACAATCCTCTCCTACACACCTACAGTAAGCTTTTTGTAGCGATCTTCCACCCTGTTCTAAGATTCCACTGTGATCTCCTGAACCTTGTCCCTAGTTTGTTCCAAGTCTCCCTTTGTGAGAACCATTGGTGTGACATCCTTTGACTTATCTGCCTTATGCTTCTTTCTGGCCTTGGTGGAAGCTTCGCCTTGGCTCTTCCTTTTCTTTGCAGCATATTTCTTTGTTTCTTCCTTCTTTGCTTCCTTAGTTGTATCATTTCCTCCTTGAGGCTCCTCCTCATAATGTTCTTAATCATGGTGTTCTTCTTTGTAATGTTATTCTTCCTCTTCTTGTTTTTCTTCCTCTTTATCCTTTCCAATGGATTCGCCATGGTGCGAAGTGTCCAACTCTTCTTCTATGGCACTATCCCCTACTTCTTCCAGTAGAATCATCCACTCCGTGGACCATTTCAGTACTAATGTTGCCAATCCTCATCTTTGACCATGTATGGCCATGCATGTCATTTCTTCTTCATGTCTCTACATGCCTGAATTTTCAGTTTATCAAAATCTGCCTTGAACCTTACCACAGGGCTGTACTGTTTGTATAACTTAGCGAGAGGCGCAGATACTGGTTTACGAGCATGTGCAGATCCATCTAGTATAATATGAAGAAGATTCTATTTTCCGAGGCTTGCGATGGTTGAGTAGTATGCCATAGTGAATCATACCTTACAACCTCACAAAAATCTATAGACATTGAAGGGAACTGTGTATCCTCCATCTCCCTCCATGCTAATAGTGCGATAATTAAAATAAATCAGACATAGTGAAAAGGGATACATTTTTCCTGTACATCATGACAGTCATCCAAGAATATTTCCATAAGTATGCAACCCAATTATATTGGACTCCATTTGCGCACTGCGCAACTAAATCCGCCACTGGTGTAGGGACTTCATTTGCACAACAATTCCTCATAATCTTGCCAACCAGATGCGAAGTGGACTTCTTGGTTCTTGATAGAGTTTATGTCATAGCCCCTGTTTACTTTCACAAACCCATACTTCTTCTTCATTCTTTTTGCCAAGGCACAGTCCTGGTCCTTCCTGGCGAACTCCTCCATGGGGTTCTGCCCTTGGAATGGTAGATTTGTGATTCTCTAGATCATCATTTGGTCTATGGGGATTTTTCGCCCCATCCACAAGTGTCTGTTGTGAATTAACACCAATAATTGGTGTACACATGTTGTGTTTGCTGAACTCTTGCCGAATTGTGGCACATTCAACATGTTGAGCAGTCCTGACTGTGCCAACCCATTTTCCCATTGTTGTGGTTCCAACCTCATCACCTCACTGTCTGGGTAGTGAACTTACTGCAAGTACCGGTCCAACGCGAACTTCGGGTATTTCGTTCGGTCATTAAAATCATTGTTTGTAAACTTTAGCTGTGCAATATTTCCTAAAATATCTCCTTCATATGGTACATCCTCCAACAACAGTGATGTGAATGTCCAATACTTCGCATCTTTGGCATCCTTTACAGTCTTAGCATTTGGATTCCTTAGCAAGACATATGAGGGAAGAGGTGAGGTGAACATTGTGCTGAATTTCCTCCACTTCTTCTTCAATTTCGACCTACTGAGGTTTCTTCTGAGGCTTCATAGGTTTGGTAGGCTTCTTGTCCTACTTTTTCTTAGTTCCTACATCTTTGGGTTGCTTCTACCTTGGCAATGTCCACGAATTCTGTGGCAGCAATGCTGCTACTGAGGGTGTTGCTACTACGGGAGGTGTGACCGATGATGTTGCAGGTGTATCAGTTGTTGCTGTGGCAGCTGTTAGCACTCCATGGAACTCTCCTAGGTTGCAGCTCAGAAATGCCTAGTAACATATAATCTTCAATATTGTTCTCAAAACTATTCGAATGGATGATGGTTAGGTTCAAGTCAGATGACCATTTCAACTATACTCCCACTCAAGGCATGCATGAACACCCTCAACAACACAAGGCTTTAAACCACTAATGCTCAATAATTCATAGATTTAATGGATATATGGAGAACACTGATTGTATCAACAGATTACATACATAAACATAAATGAATGACTAGCTACAGGAAGTAAAAGAGAATACTGATTGTACTGGTAGATGCATATATGACCACCTATGAATGTTTAGCTACAGGCAGCAACAAAAATCTTTGCAAATCTAAGTTATCAAAGCATAGATAAGATAATAGTTATTTGGCCTTAGACACAAAGGAAGCATCAACAAAATGTTCAAGTGCAAGCATAGAACAATAAAGAGAATGGATGTTGAACATATGATGGCAAAATAAGCCTGTATTGCTAGAATAAAGATGGAAATCTTGAAGGAACAAAGTTGCAACAATCTCCAGAAGTTGAACCTTTATTACATTTTACTTTTAGTTATTTATAGCTTTTACAATGATACTTAGCCTTCTAAGGCTTGAGGGGTCTTAATCAATCACTCTGTCCTGTTTAACTATTTGATTTCCTGAAGGCGAGCATAGCTTGGAGGTTTTTCCCCTTTTGACAGAGGAATAACTGCATTCAGATATTTTTGGCAGCTTGTTGCGCTGTCTGGGAGTTATCTTGTGCCAAAGATGCTCCATAATGTTTGTTGGTGTGGCTGTTGCACTATCTGTATTGTTGATACTCCCTAATCTTGTTTGATTTGGTTGTGCCTCGCTGTCTATGCCCCCTGATAGATTTTGTTTCGGGCTAGCTGTGTGTGCTCCATGACTGTTTCTGTTAGGGCGAGCCATGTTGCAATGAAAGATCTTTGGGGCCTCTGTTTTCCCTTTTAATATTTAGAATGACTATTTTTCTGTTAAACACAGAGAAACACAACAACCTTGTGAAAATCCCGCCCATTCCTATCCTTTTTGGACTTAAAAAATCATTAGATGCAGCTTATCTATCTCTTAGGTCTGCCCTTGTTGCTGTCGCAAGTTTCAAAGAAGCCTGCCCTGTGTATTTTCCTCATATTGTGAAATATGCCTAAAACGTTAAAAACACAGGAAAATTGTCATTGGAAGACATCAAATATTATATATATCACTTCCTGGACCCTTTTTGGTTTGCGCTTCATCGCAATTGCACTAGCCAAGCTTCCTTTGTAATTTTCATTATGTAACGAAAATATAGCAAATACATTTGAAAACTGCTTGGGCGCGGACTTGAAATTTTATAAGAAAACATTGTAGAATCATTGGGTCCAGCCCATTGGGTCTCCTGTATGTATGTGCAGAGGTCCCGCCCCATGGTTGTACGCCTATGCGATACAATGATGCAATGCGATCGCAATCGCTGATCGGTCATTCTCAGGGCCTTATATATATATATATATATATATATATATAATATATATATATATATAATATATTTTATATATAATTATATATATATATATATATATAGATAGATAGATAGATATATAGTTCCCCGTCGATGCGACCCGCCGATCCGATCTAGTTCCCCGTCGATGCGGATCAGCGGCGTAATGTCCTTGCTTTAAGTCTATCACCTTTGCCTGGCCGATATGCGATTTGCCATTAGATCTGGGCCGTTGATTGGCTAGATCTAATGGTGGCTGTGCAATGCCCAGTTTAAGCCTGCAATAATGCTTTTTTTCATGGTTTTAGAGTGCTTTGAGCCTCCCGATAGTGCATTTCTACCCTTCCAAGGGCTTTCCTCTTGTGCTGATTTTGATCATTAGATGATCTTTGAGCCAAAATTGAAAATGTTGAGGGCATAAATGGATCCCTTGGCACGATATTTAAGCAAATTTGGAGACTTCAAGAGCTTTAATGGATCCATTTGTGGGCCTTTTGCTAGCGAAGCTAACATTGGCTCCTCCTGGGGATGAAATCCTCCCTGTGAGGTTTCAAGGATCTCAGATCAATGCCTTTCCTGTAAAACAAAAATTAAATCTTCCTTCTAGTGTTCCATTGGGCATGGAGTCTTTTTAGCATAAACATAAAAACTGAAAGAAAAACATATTTACAATACCAAGGCTTTAAGGCCTTAAATGAAATAGAGTTTCAAGAACCGCCCATTTACTGGGCCACAAAAAGTACCTCCTCCTTCCAGATTGTGCAGGATGAATGTATTGTTGTGCTGAACTTGAGTGATGACAAAAGGACCTGTCCATAGGAGTCAAAATTTCCATGATTACCCCTCTTTTCCTTAAATGCATACCATTTAAGCACCAACTCGCCAACTTGGAAATTGTCCACTTTTGCCTTCCTGTCAAAGGTTTCTTTGATTGCCTTCTGATGAGCCTTTGATTTCTCAACCAAATGCTCTCTTATCTGATGTAGTTCAACTAGGTTATTCATTCTTCTTACCATATTGTTCTCTTCATCTTGTTCTTAATGCAAGAACTTAGCCACAAAGAGAATGAGCTGGATGGGGAAAACAACATCAGCACCATAAACCATTTTGAATGGAGAATTTCCTATGGAATTTTTGATGGTAACTCTATCAGCCCATATTGCAAATTTCAACTTGGAATCCTAGCTCTTTTTGTTGTCCTCTAACAATTTTTTATTACCCTTACCAGAATTTTGTTAGATGATTCTGCTAGGCCATTGCCTTGAGGATAATATGAGGTAGAATGCACCACTTGAATGCCCATGGATTTAGTCACATCCATCAATTCTTTTGCCTTGAAAGCTGTTGCATTATCAGTGAATAGTATGGTTGGGCAACCAAATCTAATGAAAACATTCTCATTCAAGAATTTTATGACAACCTGATGATTGGCATTCTTAGTGGGTATAGCCTCAATCCACTTGGTGAAATAATCAGTGGAGACTAAAATCCATTTGTGTTGGCCACTGGAATGTGGGTTGATCTCATCGATAAAGTCTAAGCCCCAATGCTGGAAGGGACCATTGACATGTACTGGCTTCAGGGGTAGAGATTTTAGTTGTTGTCTTCCTGCAAACCTCTGACACTTGTCACAAGCTTTTACAAAAGAAAATACATCAGAGAATAGAGTAGGCCAATAATATCCAGTCCTCAAGATTTTGTGAGCTGTGATTTTCCCATAATGATGCCCTCCACAGAAACTAGAATGGAACTGGTGTATGACCTCTACAGATTGTTCTTTATCTAGACATCTCAAGAGGATTCCTGATGGGTCTTTCCAATAGAGAAGATTTTTACTAATGTAGAATTTGGTTGATCTGAGTTTAATGGTATGAACTTGACTTGAGCTAAGCCCTAGAGGGACTTCTAGCTTTTGCAAAAAATTAACTATGCTATAATACCATTCACATGTGGCTAGATTTTCAGCCAAAGACTGATTCTGCTTTTTCTCTCTTGCTGTTCCCTCTGTTTGTTCATTATCTAAATTCAGACCTATGCAATTTATATCTAACAAGCTGCAATTTTCTTCAACCATAAGCTTAGCCAAGCCCTAGCCTTTGACAAGCTTAGTGGAATTCACTTCTATGTCAAATTCTATGAATTTTGCAATCCATTTTTCCCTCTTTCCATCAATATCTAACTGAGTTAAGACATCTTTTACTGAAGCTAAAGGTACATATGTAACTACTTTGGAATGCAAAATGTAAATTCTAAATGCCTTTAAAGAATTTAGGGGAGCATAAGCTTGTTTTTCAATAAGGTTATACCTTAGTTCAACATCCATTAGAGTTTTGTTGAGAAAGGCCACGAGGTGCTCTATGCCTTCATCATTTTTCTGGACCAGAACTGCTGTAAGTGTATCATAAGAGGCAAAAGAGAAGATACAAAACTCCTTAGTGTAATCTGGGCTGATTAAAGTGGGAGCTTCCATGAAAGCTTGCTTGATGGCTTCAAAAGAGCTTCTTGAAGCATCTGTCCATTTTACTTTTGGTCCTTTCTTCAACATGGAAGTTGTTATCACTTAAAACCACAGTCCACCTATGTCCAAAGATTCATATTTAAATTTTTTTTTGTTTGTTTAAGTCAATAGGTTTCCATGTGTGTCACTTTGAAGTTAGAATTTCAAAAGGTATTGATGTGAGTCCTTGTAAAAAACCGTTAGATACCCTCCATCATTATTGTTTAAAGCATGTCTTGTCTTGTTTGCATCATTTGGATTTTGCGCAGTTTCGCAGCGCGATCTGATTGGCCAATTTAGCTGCACAATCATTTTTCCACCTTTTCATAGCGTATCATCTAGCAGCCATTTCGTAGCGCGGTTTGTCAATTCATAATTGTCTGCGCTACGAAATCGGGGATTCGGGGTTTTTTGCAGCGTGTTTTCTTGAAATGTCAAATCTGGGGAGATGAGTCATTAGGTCCGTTCACATTTTGTCAGTTGCTGTCTTCTCCAGGTCATGATAGGTTATCATTCCGCCATCAGGTTTAGGATCACGCACATGACGATTATTTTAAGAAATCTTATGAGGTATGGTTGTGTCATAATGTTTATTCATGGTGCGTTAACATGCTTGTTGTATGACGAGTTTTTGAAAAAATGCAAAGAAGCCCGAGTTTTCATTTAAAGGGATCATTGCAAGCGAGCCTGCACTCCAAAGCCGAAGCTGTTTTGTGAATTATAGCTGCTGTTAGTTCTCTGTGTGAAGATATTCTGAGCAAGATGGAGAAAAGAGTACATCGATCCGGAAGGTGCCTAAGAACAGAGCCAGAGGGGCTTGATCTTACGCTCAGAGATGAAGGTGTAGCACGAGCCTTTAAAAATGCTGGTTGCTGGAGGTTTTGTGAAAAATTGAAGGGAGGACATACAGA